>JAEAOA010001291.1:0-127500 GCA_016746295.1 Potamilus streckersoni | reverse complement strand
AATGCAATACAGTTTATAATCTGAGCAATACCTGGTCACACTGGTGTTTTTTTTTTTTTCATGTTAGGTCCCACTGGTTCATTTCCCATTTCAGCCAATAGTTTCATCTAAATGATGATGATGTGTGTGTGTGTGTGTGTGTGTGTGTGTGTGTGTGTGTGTGTGTGTGTGTGAGAGCATGCATGTGTACAAATGCATGCATGTGGGTGTGTGCATGTGTGTGTGTGTGAAAATAGCTAGGTCCAAAGGTTATAAACAAACTTATAATACTTGCTTTTATCAATGACCTAAAAAGAAATTTTGATCCCCTCAAATTAAATATGAGGCCACCTCCCATTAAAAGAAGTTGTTTAATGAGAATTGTGGGCATCCACTGGGCCTACTCCATCACCCCTAACACCATACCACTGAATAATATTATTGTTTCCTCTGGCAAATGTACTATATTTCATTTAATGGTCCCATTAATTTAATTTAAGATCACAGGATTTATGTACTCATTCCTCAAACATTCTCTAACATTAGTAAAATAACTGATGTTGACAAAAGAGTATAACAGAAGAAAGGTTAATCCTGGATATTACACGACTAAACTTCAGAGTTCAAAATGAAAGTCCATGTACAAGAATGTGCATTTTCATACATTACATGCAAATACTGGCAATAAATGCACATTTTAATGGATTTCAAAAATGCAAAATATTTATTACATCATCAAGTCCAACGCTGTCAGTATATAAATCCTGCTGTCAAAGCTAGAAGATGATTTTTTGTGAAACGACGATATACATGGGATATGGTGACCTATGTTTGGAACTGAGGTGTTTGCAAGTATGAATAGGTAAGTATGACCCTGTATAGGTAACTATTGATTCAGTAAGGTTATTACACTGTCTTTAAATCTTGTTTTCTGATTAACAATCAGCACAGATGTCATGATTTATGCATGAATGATGAATACTGTAACAATGTTTCACATAAAATAACATGCACAAACTTCTAATTTCATACAAAACACCTACTTAATGAAACAGACAAAACTCAGTTTACCCATTTCATGAAATGGAGTGATGACTTTGCTTGCTTCACCAAATTGAAAGATACAAAGGAACCATTTTGATTTAGCAAATCAGAGTATCCTTGACCTTTTGATTCCCAAGTTCCTCTGTCATCTGCAAAGCTTAGTGAATATATATAAAGCAGAAACAAAAAGCAATTTTATCAAAGACTGACTGAAGAAATCCAGCCATAACCATCATCTTATGGCAGTCATGTAAGAAAATGAACTTCCTTCCATCCTTAATTTCATTCTATCTACTGGCAGTTATGAAGAAAATCATCAAAATGTACAATTTTCATTTTGTAAAGCATTTTGCAGATTTAATAACACAATGCTTGTAAAATTTGCACAAACCAAATTCCTAAACTTTAATACTAAAATTAATATTAATAAAGGGTTGTGTCCAAAACCACAAACTAAATTGCCTCCCTTGACTAAGGATCTGTTTGCTGTGAAGTATAATGTCATTCTAGAAAAAGCTGAACAGACACTTTTGTAGCGGCATATTTATAAGCACATACATTCCAATAAAAAAGGAAATTATTGGTTGCAGTTATTCTAAGCATAGATAAATAATTTTGTGCAGTGTATGGTCACAAATTGTTATCAAAGAGCATAAAAAGGACTTGTTTTTGAAATGAAGATTTACCAAATAGGGATGTCACTGTTATAAGCACATCCATCGGACTCACAGAAAGACTGCCACATTAGAAAATGAATAAAACGTTAGGAAAAAGAGACCAAGGTGGGGCCTGAGATTGCTTCCATGCATGAAGTCTGCCTAAAAGCATAATGCAAGAGTAGTTGGCATAAAAATCTTGGTCAAGAGTATGCTTTCTGTAGACATTTCAAATGCTGCTGACTGAATTTGTTATAAACACAACAGTTTCAATGATCTTTTTGTATTCATCCATATTTGATTGTATATCAACATTAGTTGTTCAATATTGCAAGCCTTTGTGTCAGGATGTTGTCTGTCAGAGTTGGTCTGATTCTGTGCACTTTGTTCTGTTCAATAAAGTCTTCTAAAGTTTTCTTTTTTTAGTAATGGCAGTTGCATCTTATCAGCATAATCTGAATGGCATTTCTTAAAATTTTGTCTAATTCTGCCAGCTGGTTTTTCAGCAACAGTAGCCATCTTTGATGATGGATCAGCATCATTATACAAACTTAATAGCCTCCGTATCATGAGGTCATTTTAAGGATTTCCTATTTTATGAAATGGCAGCTTCATCTTATAATGAATTAGCATCAGGCATACAGACTTAACAGCCTCTATGCCATTAAAAGTAGGGTTAAGGATTTTCTGTTTTCAGAAATGTCAGACATCTCTTTTAATGAATAAGCAAGCTGTAAACTCTATATGCAAGAATGTGTTCTGTCAAGTCTGGTTTAAATTTATAACAGGATGATGTCTGCTGGACAGTTTCTGAGAAAAAGTTGTCAAACGGTTAAATAGAATTTTCTGTTAACAACAACATCCACATAATGATAGTCATCTTCGATATCCCTAACTACACCTTAGTGGATAGAACAGCTATATTGGTGCTTTGTCTTAGCAATATTTCATGTGTTGTCTCCAATAGTATGTATTCCAACTAACCAATAGTGTGGTGGATTGGAAATCAGCCAAAAACAGCATTGGCAACTAACCTAAAAAGGATATTTTGTTAAGTTTAACATTGAAAGTATGACTATGTGCCAAAGAGAAGCCATTACATGTCTATTAGAGTTAAAGTTATTTGTGCAAACATGGACCAGCATTGGAAAAGTGCTTATTTAACAGTCAAGTAGTGTGTTCCCCTTGACTTGATCATTTAGGAACAGTGTTCAAATCTGAACAACTTAATTTTGATTGGATGTGGTGGCTTGCAAATTCTCAGAAATATTACTCTATATGCAATGGTGTAGTAAGGGTTATCAAAACCTTTGCTAGTGAAGAGGAATGATAGTGGATTGAAATCCCTTCAGTTTTTGAATGGTTTATTATTGAACTGACATTTATATTTTATGAATGGTTTATTAGTGGACTGACATTGTTTATTTTATGAATGGTTTATTAGTGGACTGACATCATTTCAGTTTATGAATGGTATATTAGTGGACTGTCGTCTTTTCAATTTATGAATGGTTTATCAGTGGACCGAAATCATTTCAGTTTATGAATGGTTTATTAGTGGACTGACATCATTTCAGTTTATGAATGGTTTATTAGTGGACTGACATCATTTCAGTTTATGAATGGTATATTAGTGGACTGTCATCTTTTCAATTTATGAATGGTTTATCAGTGGACTGAAATCATTTCAGTTTATGAATGGTTTATTAGTGGACTGACATCATTTCAGTTTATGAATGGTATATTAGTGGACTGTCATCTTTTCAATTTATGAATGGTTTATCAGTGGACTGAAATCATTTCAGTTTATAAATGGTTTATTAGTGGACTGACATTTCAGTTTATGAATGGTATATTAGTGGACTGTCATCTTTTCAATTTATGAATGGTTTATCAGTGGACCGAAATCATTTCAGTTTATAAATGGTTTATTAGTGGACTGACTTCATTTCAGTTTATGAATGGTATATTAGTGGACTGTCATCTTTTCAATTTATGAATGGTTTATCAGTGGACCGAAATCATTTCAGTTTATAAATCATTTCAATTTATAAAATTGTTTATCTAATTTACAGAATCAGCAAATTTCACAGCAAATCAACATTTGTTCAAACCTGAATTAATTTCAAGCCATCATGCCTTCCGTTGAATTTGAATGAATTCTGCTAAGTGGTTTTGAAAAGAACATTTTCAGGATTTTGTTTTTAGCAATGGTGGTCATATTTTATGGCAAATAACATGGACAATTTTTGTAATGATGTATAAAGGTTTCTCTGTTTTATGACAAATAATTATCTTATGTACAAAAAGAACTTCAAATCAGCATGCTATTTGTCAATTTCATAAATTTGAAAATTTCTGTTATACTATTGTTGAGAAGCTGTCTTTTGAATCTTTTTTAATTTGAGTCATTGCAGGATTTCTAATGGCAAAATGGTGTATGTTGTACTAATCTGAAACGCCTTCATGCCACAATGTTTCTGTGAAATTAGGTCAAATACTATTCAGCAGGTTTGGGAAAGCTCCTTTACAATTGGTCAGTTTAAAGGTCACCATATTGATAGTGAATTGGCATTATTTATTCAAATCTGAAAGACCATTATTCCAAGCTTTCTCTCAAATTTGGTCAAATTCTCTTAAACTACTTTTGGAAAATTATTTAAGGAAACTGTCTATATAAAGTAAAGGTGGCCATATTTAATAGAAGATTAGCTTCCTTTGTAAAAACCTGAACAAACTTCATGCCAGTATGCTGTCAGATTTGGTTAACTGGTTCTTAAAAAGGATACATTTACATTTCTTCTTTACAGTAATTGTGACTATATTTTAAGGTGAATCACTGCCAATTGTAACAGCCTGAACGGCTTCATGTCTGGAAACTTTCTACCAAGTTACTTTTAAATCTGACCACTGGTGTTTCAGAAAAGTTGAAAAAAGCAAATAAATAATTGTATGGATAATGGATGATTCACGATGGAAGCAGGGGTGTACCATAAAGCTCATTTGACCTGGTGAGCTAAAACTAAAAAAGAATTTTAAAAAATATAAAGCCTCTACAACCACTAGCAAAATACTCACGTAACTATGAACTTTCAATCTGAATCCCTAATAACAACAACAGAAATCAGCAAAATTCATCTTTTTCATTTTAAAACTGATTTGAACAAGAATTTTGCAGAATACTATGGCTTTCCTGTTTCATAAGTATATTCAAAATAATGTTACAGAAGCACAGAACCAAGAGTGTCCAATAATAACAAAGGATTTCCTCACTATAATGTGTTCAATAATATCCCATTGCACTTGATAAGGACTTCTTCAATATAAAGTGACCAATAAAAATCCTGCTTTTCTTGATACAGGGCATCCTCACTACAAAAAGTCCAATAATATTCTGTTCTACTTGATACAGAAATTCCTCACTATAAAATGCCTCACTTTAAGGGGTTTATGATTATGGACATTACATCATTATTTAATAGTAATATTATTTATTTTAAAAAAACCTCAATATAAAGTAACCTCACCTTATAAAGCCATTTCTGTGACTCCTAGGAGTGGCATTATATTGAAGGAGCTAGCACTTTTCATGTTTTGCCTGCTGATATATATCAGATGGTTACACTGTCACAGGTTTAGCTTATTAGAATTAGTCAAACGAGGAGAGATGTTCTGACATTTGTATCATAACATCTGTGATTATAATGTAATAATGGTGACATAATGTTAACATCTGTGAAATGTAAGAGTATTATTTGTGATGTATAATACAATTTTGACATATAATGTAACATCTGTGACATACAATGTAACATATGTGACATAATGTACCATTTGTGTCATATAATGTAACATCTGTGACATAATGTAACATATGTGTTATATAATGCAACATTTGTGATACATGATTTGAAAATATAGTAGTTATCCCAATTCAAACTTATTTTAAACAATTGTATGTAAAAATAACTGCTAATGTTAATTTACAATATATCATGCATAGTAAGTTTATGAAGTCACAACCGACTCAAAGTTTGGAATTTTACTGTCAGAAATGTTGTATGTTCAACTGATTAGAAAGCACTGTATATTTGTAGAGGAGTCAGAGTACATTATTTTATTATGGAGGCAAGGTTATAATGAATGATTCTAAATAAACAAGTATTCTTTGTAATAACAAAGAACTAATGAATTCCTATCTCTTAATACTAAACAAAGTCTTGGAGGAAAAAAACTTACAGTGTAGAATTTAATGTTTGTCACCAGACTTATTCCTGCCTTAGGCCCAACTAGAAGCATGTTTTCTGTCTTCTTATCCTAGTAATATTGAAAAAATATAATTAACACAATAAAAACTCTAAGATGCTATGATATTACAACTGATGCAAAAATTTACACATCTTAGAAAATATGGTTTAGATCTATACACACATTTCAAAATGTGTTCTGACCTTTGCAAATTTATTCTTCACAAAAAATACATTTTGTACTGCCAGGTAAAAAGCACATATTAAATTGCATATAACGCTCCTCAAAAGAAGGGCACAAGCAGCAAGTTCTTGTATATTTTATTCATGCAAAGTGAACAGTAAATTAAAGTTGTGATCAGACAAATACAAGGAAGATTTTAATTTCCACATGTACATTCAAGGCATGAATGTATAACAAAACAAATTCACCTTGGATGAAGATGATTATCTGATGCTGATCATTGCCATTACAAACATTAGATAAAAGCGAATGTCAGATAAAATTTATTCATTTTATGAAATTTTTTAAGAAATCATATAGTGTCATATCCATGCATCTGTCAGATAAATGGATGTTGGAGAAACTGGATTATACTATATTTACACAAACTAGATTGTTTAAGATATTTTCATAACTTTTGGAAATAGTTACTTTTGCAAAATTTCCTCATATTGCTATCAATTCCCTTTTCAGGGGGTGGGGTCAAATATTCAATGCCTATGGCATAGTCTCCATTTCTTTCTTTTGGTATTACTAATAATAGAAAACATCCTTCATGGTGTAACTAATCTTTGCAGCAAAATATAGAACCAATGGCCTTTCAAGTAATTTTTAATATCAAAGGAGGCAACTCAAACTTAAATCAATGTTTAAAGCTGATAATAGTTACCTCCTTTGAATATTGTATCCCTGTAACACTTGAAACAATAGTATAAAATGCTTTTAAAATTAAATTATCAGGTTCTATTCTGTCTTCATTCATGTAAATTAGTAATGCTTTTACTTTTAAAGAAGTAAATATCCTCAAAACTTTGATAATTTCATAGAATACTAATAGAATATTCATGAAGTACCAGGCTTGTTGCAGACTTAACAAAAACAAATTCCACAACTCTTCCAAAGCTTTTCCAGGGCCATTTCATGAAACTTGTGGACCACAAAAAAAAAAACTGTTTACTGACCATAGTTGTATTATGTTTAAAGCAATCATTTTTAATGCTGTACTTGGCACTCTATGAAATTAGTAGTTATCAATTTTATTAACTCCTCTGTCAGAAATTCCATGACCTTTACAAAACTATAAAAGGTTTTGAGAATTTCCATCACTCTTCAAGAACCATGAAATTTATTTGTTAAATTCCAAAACTTTTCCAAGATTCCAAGACGTGCACGAACCCTGGACTACAAATGAAGAACTAATTTGCTGTGGTTGCTACAAAACACAATTTACTGTGCCCAAAAAAATATCATTATCTTTTTAAACATTATTATAGGACTCTATCCCCATACACAAATGAGAATATTTACAATTATATCATTTTATGCAAAATTATGCAAATTGATAAATAAAAATAAAATCCTTCATTTATGAAAGATGATTTATTAATTATTCATTAGATGTTTTTAAAGCAATGCTGCTGACAATTAAAATAATTCTCAAACAAATAAATGTTATGAAATAAATGATCCAGTTTGGACTTACAAGTAGCGTAACCATGAATACTCTGCTTCCAAAGGTTTTCAGTTCACTGACAATTTTCATGTAGTGTAGCTTGGCCTGGATTGCTGTGAGCTGTTTCTGTCCAGGTGGCATCAAACTCTGGACCTGCTTCAATGCATGTGTCAGCAGCTTACGCAAATCCTTTCCGCGAATTTTTTCCATCAGTGACCCTGGTACAAACTTGTCCAACCCTGTCTCCTTCCTAACAAAGAGATACTAACATTTCAATCAAATATGTAAATGATATATTTCATTCTGCCAATATATCACTGAGGAAACTATTGGTTTTAATTCTAGTCATTAATTTTGTTGGCATTTTCAATGCATGCTAATAAAGGAATTACAGAAAAACCTATTTTTGTAGACACCTCTGTGTAAAGGACACATGTTTACAAAGAAATTTTAAAGGAAAAATCTAGTCATTAATGTAATATGTACTTGACATAATCTGTAAATCTAGACACTTTTGGTCCACAAAAAAAACAATGTTTACTTCTGCCAAAAATTGGTCTGACATACAATTTTAATTATGTCTTTGTTCTCCTGTCTATCTTTGATGTTGTTGAATAAACATTCTCTTTATCTTGATCTGACTGACTTTCAGGCATTATATGCTACTTGAATGTTGTCTATCATAACACCTTATTGAAGATTATATCATGCCAAGATATGAAATGTATCCATCAGACACAGTGGTATATCTGACTGAGACATATATAGTAATGATAACCAGACTCTTACCTTTCTTGTCTCAAGCCAAATGCCTTAGTCACTGAGCCATTATGGCTCCACTTATACAGACATAAATTACCACCTGTTCCACTAATCATAATTCTTTTATAACAAATGCTATGTACACTTTCCTAGTGATCATGTGGTTTGAAATCTGACTTTAAGAAATTGGTCAAATCAAACACTCTACTTCTTGTATTCAACTGCTGCTGTAACATTTGCTTATTGGTATTAATTAAAATTTGTGTTAATGAAAATTATATGCAAATATTATTATGTAACTAAGTTGAGTGTCAGTATGTGTATATATATCTATGAATGTGTCTGTGTTTGTGAAAATGGTTAGTTGTGGGGTCAGAAATCAGTTAGCTTATTTTCCCTACCAAAATTGACACTGGAACAACAAAAATATATGCAGTTGTAGTTCAAATCTTCCATCATTCATTAACTTTATTATCATACTTTTCAATCAATCGATCGATCGAGAGAGAGAGAGACAGAAAGACATAGATAGATAATAGATAGATAATAGATAGATAGATAGATAGATAGATAGATAGATAGATAGATAGATAGATAGATAGATAGATAGATAGATAGATAGATAGATAGATAGATAGATAGATATACACACATACATACAACAAAACTTAAACAACTTTCATAAGGCAATCTCGGCTACAACTGCAGTAATACACCAATATACAAGGCAACAAAGCTACCAGAAAGATCCATTTTGGCATTTGCTGGTCTCCTAGGGACAACCAAGGATTTTAATAACATGTTTACCTCTGAATTATTTTTGTACTATTTTATAACAAAGATAAAACTATCCATAAAAAAAAATTTGACAAGGTGTTAGGGCTATTTAGAGAGATAAGTGAATGTGGACCTTTCACAATATTTCTGACACAAAGTGGGTGCTGTGTCTGTTATGAATAATTGGCACTTTCAGAAATTGCACTACAGTAAAACCTGTTATGAGAGACCGCTCCTTTTGCCAACAAAAAGCAGTCTCTCAAAACAGGTGGTCTCTAATAGCAGGTTAGTACAGACCAGTTTCCAAGGTCCAGTTTCAGAATAAATTTAATGAAAAATAACCACAATCACTGTACATATATTCCATTATTTATTAATAGTTCTTGTTAAAATATTGTATGCTTTTATCTAAAAACAAAATTATATAGTAATAAAGATATACTTCCATTATTAAACATGGATTTTTATTTGCATTTGAAGATCACATATTTTAGGACATGAAATCATTTCTGATGTACACCCCTTCCTTTATAACATCCAAAATTTGTTTTACCGATGTTTAAACTTTTTTTTGCGAGCAGTCTGCTCTTTTTCACTTCTTTCAGAAACAATAACTATTTTCTCCAGCCTTAAAATCTGACTCTTTTTAGTTATAGGATTGTCCATTGTTATTAAGGTTCTAGATGTTAACATTATTAGTGCTTAGTTGTGCTCCTGAATATAATAAAGACTGTTTTGACTCCCCTTTGGGAAAATATGAAAAATCTATATTATGTGCATTGCATATTGAACAATTAATGAAATAAAAAGAAACAATTATCTCATCCAGAAACAGAGCCATTTACTCAGAGATAAAAGTCAATGGTTTAATTCAAAGAACACGTTAGGATTAACTCTATAAACAAAGTTTGTAACCAGATCACTCCAACTTGAATAAACATCTTTGTGATTGAGACATAATCAATTAACATTGGGGGGGGCAACAAACATCACAAGCCTTGAACATCTTCAATCAAATCCTGCAAACAATTAGCTCATGCTTGTTTAATAGACAATGACTTTATTCACCCCAAGGCAATAAGGATTAACTCTAAAGATAGGCAATATGCAACCACTCTGTCAATTTCAGTACTATCATTTTAATTTGTGACATATATTAGACTGGTTTGGCATCTATCATCAGTAGCCACAATCCTTTTTCTTTTATTCTGTTTATGTGTGGTTTTCAGAACAAACATTGCTAATCAAGTGGTCATTGTAACAAATGATTGGTGAGTGGTGTCTGTCTATGGTCTCACAATACTGTCTCCTTAGTGATGCTGAATCCTACACATACATATGATCTACAATAAGGCCAGGAAGCAGGCTAAGTTTGGGAAAAATTGGTCTGGTTCCCTGCTTTGTAGGCTCTGTATTTTGCTCACCCCTATACAAATAGCAGAGAATAAGGCATGGAGCCAGACAAGAGAATAATCTATATGTACATTAGTCTAATTTACAAAAGAAACTATAAAAAAAAAACACTTTAAGCATACCTACAGAATTCCAGATATAGGTAGCCAGCCTACCTTTTTTGTTGTTGTTACAGGGATTAAATAAAGGTCACTGGAGTTTATCCTCATTTTTGTGATGATGTCATTCATATAAGTGTTGAAGTGCATATTTTGCCAAGACATTGTGGATTATGATCCCATTCAGCAGGTGGTCACTCACCACAAGTGTTTATATAATAAAATTGATCTGTGCATTATGATTGTGGTCAGAAATGACAAGTGGTCACTCATAGCAGAGGTCACTCTAAAGTGTTTTTTTTACTGTATTAGCACTGTCAGTTTTACTGAACTCAGCACCAATATCATGTGTGAGAGAGTGAGAGCACAACTTGTATACTTGTTCTGCAAATGTGAGTTAATGACCTACTATGGTTAAAGACTTAACTTTTATCCATAAATTGCATTTAACATGAATCACAAAGCCCATGATTGCTGTAAATAAAGTCTATCACAAACTGTTAGGGATGCACAGAAAAAAAATTAACCATCTCAATTAACATTATTGTTATGCACTTGATCAATCTGTTGACTGGATTTTTGAAATGCAAATTACACTGCAGGTCATATAGGCCTACATACACTAACAATACAAACACAAAACTCTTAGAGAATCATAAAATTAATTACTACCTGTACATTTCATGCATAAAGAACAATTATATGTCACAATTTGATTCTCTCTCTATTAATAATTATTACAGAATTTATATTCGGGAAAACTGTATTGTTTCTCCTGATTTTCTATAAATTATGTGCAAAGATGGACCAATTTGCAAATTAAAAAAAGAGAATCCCTTTTTTTTCAACCTTTGTTTAAACTGCTATCAATTTTAATAAATATATGCAAGCTAAACATTTTAGTAGATACAAAGATATAAAAGTAATCTCATGAATATACTAGATAAAAAAATGTATATATCACAACCATAAACACAAGTGAGATTTGTTAGTGTAACATCATTAGAAGAGTGTGATATCAGCAGAGAAAGTGATTTAATTTGATTGCTTCAAAAGTTCCTGTACAAAACCTAAATGACCTTGGCCTGCAATAACTGAACTTTGGCCAACATCTTGTTCTAGCTATAACTCATCTTATGACAGGAGTGATAAATATCAAGATAAATATACAACAAAAAAAGAAAAACATTGGAAAGAGTAAGTTTTAAAAAAGCCTGAACTTAAAATACAAAAGTGTTTACAAAGTTTGTTTTTCCACTGAGAGTTTTGAATTCATAACCTCTTGTTTGGCTGCTGGGATACATTGACAAATGTGGGTGTTTATTATTTCAAGCAAAACTTTGAAAACCAGTACAATACCTTAAAATTAATCAGGACAAATACATCAATAATAATTCTGAAGGTCACATTTTCTCTTCAGGTTTCCCATAATTCTTCTGCTTATTTAAGCAAAGCCAGTGAAATTTGACCATTAAAGTGCATGTTAATTGAATAACATAAATTGAGTGATGAATAAAAATGTTAAGACCCAAAGAAGACCATTTATACTTGCATACAAGTCAGGTAAAACTGCAATTTGCTGTACTTATCATGCCTAACAAATAGCACTGACCCAGATGTAAAGTTTACAGTTGTATCTAGGACATGAGAATATATGTTAGTTACTACTCTATGAAAACAATATATATACATGCAAATGTTACCAAAACATCAAAACTGATAACCGAGAAAATATATCAATACACTATACTCAATACTCCAAAACTTGATTATCTTGTACAACTTACTTTTACATTTTCAAGCTTTAACATTCACTGACACCATATAGCCACTACTGTGCTGAAGTGCCACAAAATGCTGCTAAATAAATACATTGTTGATAATATCCTTGAATAGGCATTGTATTTAGTTGTACAAATTTATTTAACATCCATGCAATGGAATTCTCTGAGATCTTGGAACAACACTTAAATTTTAAAAAATTTCAAACAGATATTCCTTGGATTGACACATTTAATATTCATTATTGGTTTCATAAATATCATTAATTTGTCATTTACTAAAAATGCTGCAAGTCCAATGTAGTCCTTAGAACTTAAATCTGAATGAGAGTGATGAAAGTGATAAAAACTTGATCATTTTCAAGGGAGGTGATTCATCAACAACATCAATACCAAATTGAAGAATGTAACAACCAAGTTCTGAAATCAGGTTTTTGGTAGTATAGTCTCTGCTGTTTTATATTTTCCAATATGACACCATTAAATAAAATAATATACTTGCATTTCTAGTTGAACAAGGTATTTCATTCAAATGCAAGTTATCAATTTTTAACTTTAGTTTTGAATAATTTTAGGACTTTGAAAAATTAGTTCCACACTGATGTATTAAAAACATTTGCAATTTAAACCATTAAAAATGATTTTAAAATTCTTACTTCAAGAACAAAATACTTACTCGATAGTTTTTATATTAATTTTCCCAATAATGTTGCTGCTAGCTGCATGCTGGCTTATATGAAGAGCTGCCAGGCGAAGAATAATTTCTGGTTTGAGTTCTGAGGCAAATCTCTCCTGGATGACATCATTACAGCACTGAAAATCAAATATTATAATTTAACATGCCTTGCACTAATTCTCTAGTTGTGTGCAATCCATAATGGTTAGGAATCATCGGAAACACTATATTTTTCTAAACATAAGCCCATGTCAGACAACCAGCCTATTCCCTAAACCTGTATATTTAACTCTTTCTCACAACAAACTCATATTACCCAAATGCATTTCAATGCAAATACCTTTCATCACCTCTGTATTTCAGTTTTAGTGCATCTGAATGCCCTGGCCATATCTCCAGAAAGAAATTCCACAGAGTATTTATCTCCAAAAGGAGCTCCACCCTTGTCACAAAAATGTAAGGGGGTAGAAAAAAAAGGATGGGAAGAAGGAAATATTTACCCAATACTTCAATATCTGTCTCTCTTTCAACCTGCTCCAGTGTTAGTGCTCTAGTGAAATCGAAATCTTTCAAAGCTGTTGCATTTGTATAATCATTAATCTGTTTCTGAGCTTAAAGTCTGCCATATCAGTGTATGACTGTTGTTTTATGCTAAGTTCTTTAGGGCTGTTGTATGGTATTGTCTTTTGAATACTTCTAATCCAAAATAAGATTTGTCACTAATATAAACTCTGCCAAGTTTCACTTTCTTAAATCAGTGTTTTACTAATATGCCAGATGTCTTATCTGCTCCATAATGCAATATTAGGATTTTCAAGTTCAGCAATGTCAGCAAATGTAGCTTAACAACCATTTATATCAAACTGAAATACCCTGATATGTAAACAGCTGCCTAACTGAAAAGAGAAAGATGTCATGACAAATGTGACTTTAAACTAACAGGCAGAAGTTCTCAAACATCATTACTCTCCAAAGGAGTGAATTCATAAAAAAAAATTGTGATACCCTCATTCACACATGCTGGCATCATCTCTGCTTTCAGACACCTATGGTAAATAACTGCTGTTTGTATGGTCAATTTGAAGCACCACTTAGTGGCAATGTCTCAAACAGGACAGGCCTTATTCAACAATCTGCTAAAAAAAACTTAAGCGTGTAAACTCGAATGTGTAAACTCGAACATATATTTTGAAATAAGTTCAAAATATAGGCCTCATCAAAGTAGAAAATTTATTATCTGGCTTATTATATTTGCATCTTTATAATAATATGTGTGCATAAAAGTCATATTTCTCTTCTTTCTTTGGAAACAACATCACAGGGAGCAAATAATTTTGACTGATATATAAAGACAACCAAGTAATAAAATTACAATATTCGATTTCATTTCAAAACTGTCAAGAACTCTCCTGGGTTTTAACATGAAATGTTTTCAAGATTCCACATAATATATTTTGTATATTTCTGGTCTTCTTACTTATATACTAAGTTCACGTGTAAAAATAATTTTAATCTAATTAGGTGTGCAACTAATTAAAGAAGGTGTGCCTATTTCCTGATGTGGCAATTTGTCAAACAACTGGACACCATACAAACCTGCAAATAAAAATATTCAAATGCAACAGGATCTTCCTTCAGGAGGTCATAAGCATCTCTAGGAACAAACACCACTCGAAATAAACACCGGAAGTTACATGCTCCTGGTCGGGCTGCAATCTATAATTGCAATAAGAAAATGAGAGCAAACAAAAAAACAGTAAAATTTACTTGTATATGGTTATGCAGATAAACAATGGTGAAATCTGGCAACATGCATAGTAAATGCTGATTGAGGATGAAGAAAGGGCAGCAGATGGAGGTTACAGTGACATAATACTTGTATTTCAGCACAGCATTCCAACAGATGCATGCACAAGCCATGTTTATTTGCTACACAAGTAAGTGTTAATACACTTGTGGATCTTGGTCTGTGCAGGTTGTTCAGAATAATCAGTAGAACAAACAACAAAGACCCTTATCTGCTAGCATATTATGCTATGGAAGATCAACATTTTTGTTGTTTTGACTCTACTTATAATGAGTAACAAGTAGATAACAGTGACCTACATTTTTGCATTGTGGTGTATTACTTCTCAGGGTATACATACATATCAAACATTTTGGCAATAGAAGTTACAGAATAAAAAAATAACAGGAATAAAAAAATAACAGGCTTAAAAATACAAAACAATTTACATTAGTTAATATTGATGCCTACATTACCCAAGGTATAGCATTAGCTCTCCTTTACATCAACAAAGAAAAATTCACTTGCAATAACAATTCAGAGCATTCGTTATTTCAAAGTTTTGCAGATTAAACTTACAGTATGTGTGTTTGGGAGAGTTAACTGATACAAAGACAAAAAAGGGCAGAAAAAAAGCAAAATAAACAATAAATGTAAGCAAATAATAAACAAAGGGATCACTGGAATCATAGATATAACTATGACATGTTAATATCAGGCCAATATCATAAGTCAATACTTGTGTTCTTATGAAAAACATCAATGGAGATACACCTGTTGAATATTCTTTATGTACTGTTACATAAATCATTTGAAAAGGTCAGTGAAATAATCTATGTTCTCTCTTGCTATGATCAAGAATAAAATTAAATTTCATACATTTCAGTCAATAAAGGCTGTCAGAATAAAAACAAATATACAGATCCCTGAAAGGACTTACTCTGGCCAAAAAGAGTTTACAAGAATCCAAGATGAAATGTTTCCTTCTTTTCAAATGTTGAAAAATAAAGCCATCTCTAATATTCCTGATAACTCCAGCATATTTGATATGATAAAACAACTATTTTCTTATACTACCAATGTTGAGGAATATTATCCTTAGTAAGATTTTCAGAATGCAGCAGGGAAATTAGATATGCAAATGACACCATTTTCATTTGTGACTAGCTAGATTAGAAGACATTTAGTAAAAACTTCCATTCCAGCCATTTAGGACTAGCATCAATAACAAACATTTTGGATGGTTGCTGTGTTGGTTATAATGACAGTCAAAATGACAATGTTGTAATAAAACCATTTCTTGTATCCTTAGTTCAGGAAGATTAGTAACAAATATATTTTCAAGATGTCCACTGTGGCAGCCAAACTCAATATTGACAGACACCATTTACATTTAGGAACATCATAAGAAATTTCCCATGTAAATAACACTCATATCAACATGACCATCCATTCAAAAGAGGTAGCACTAAAAGTTTCAAGATGGTCACTGTTGTAATGTCAGATTAACACCATTTTTATTAATGAGCAAACACACATCAAAAAAAGTCTTTCAATGAAAACCCAATGACAATAAGACCATCCATTCAGTGTAGTTGGGATAATATGATTTCGAAGATGACCATATTGGATGTCTGACAGGTACCATTTTCATTTAGTACCAACCATAGCATGGGATGAATATGATTGCAAAGATTTGTGCTAATCCTGTTTGTGATTTAGATTGCATATCAATAACAAACTGCTTAATGCCATCATGTAAGATCTGTCTTTTACAAAATTTCAATCGAAAGAAAGAAAGCAAAAAAGTTGTTCTTTCTTTGAACAATGAATATATTGGAAGGCATAAAAGAGGGAAGATGTACCTCAGACAATGAATATTTTGGAAGGTATAAAAGGGGGGAAGATATACCTCAGACAATGAATATTTTGGAAGGCATAAAAGAGGGAAGATGTACCTCAGACAATGAATATTTTGGAAGGCATAAACGAGGGAAGATGTACCTCAGACAATGAATATTTTGGAAGGCATAAAAGAGGGCAGCTATACCTCAGACAATGAATATTTTGGAAGGCATAAAAGAGGGAAGATGTACCTCAGACAATGAATATTTTGGAAGGCATAAAAGAGGGAAGATGTACCTCAGACAATGAATATTTTGGAAGGCATAAAAGAGGGAAGCTATACCTCAGACAATGAATATTTTGGAAGGCATAAAAGAGGGAAGATGTACCTCAGACAATAAATATTTTGGAAGGCATAAAAGGGGGGAAGATATACCTCAGACAATGAATATTTTGGAAGGCATAAAAGAGGGAAGCTATACCTCAGACAATGTTTCATGCTCCTGTAGGATTGTCATTTTGCCTGTGACCTTACTCTTGGCACTGTGAAGCACCAAGCAGAAGTTGTGGATATTATGTATGTTCAACTTCTCCTGTAGGGACTGCATCACATCCTGCAACAAGAAGAACGCTAATGTTTGGCCAAGAGAGAGGATCAGGAGGAATTGGGGATTTCCCAGTCTTAATAAAATTTGTAGATATACAAATGAAATTGATAGCATTAAATGTGTGTGTGTGTGTGTGTATGAATGTATATATACACTTATTTGGTGCTAACATCTCAATAGACGAAAAATTATTAAGATATACTTTTTTAATTAACTTAAAAAAAGAAGCCAAATGGCATTTTTAGTGGATTGTAGTAAGAACATATCTTTTTATTAGAGCAAAAAAATACATGATTGTTTTCATTGAGACATGGATTATGAATCAAAATTCTAGGGATAATATAAGAAATAAAAATCAGAGGGGGAATCAAAATATCAAGGCAAGATGTTTCTTACTCTTCACCTAATGAGAAGCTAACTACAACTCCTCCTTAAACTGATTCAGTTTTGTTCTATTATTGCTCTCTATTATATGCTCAATGTCAGACTTAACTCAAAATCCTAAGGTCTGATATCAAACCTCTGATCACTAAGATGTCAGAATGTCCAATCTTTGACCAAACAGATGTCTGTATGTCAAATCATTGACCAACCAGATGTCTGTATGTCAAATCATTGACCAACCAGATGTCTGTATGTCAAATCATTGACCAATCAGATGTCTGTATGTCAAATCATTGACCAATCAGATGTCAGCATGTCAAATCAATGACCAATCAGATGTCATCATGTCAAATCATTGACAACCAGATGTTAGAATTTTCAGCTGAGTCTCAGTCTTAGTTTGCAATTGTTTGCACAATCTATTCAACTTGCCATTCATACCTTCACAGTTGTTTTGTTGTCATACTTGAAAGACTTGGTTTGACCATTCTCCATGAAGACTTTTAATACATTTGGCATGAAAGGAACATAACTTTCTTCTGTTGAGTCCTGAAAAGAAGAAGCATGAAGCATAATAAATAAAAAATTACACATCCATTTCATGTATAAGCTCTGTAATGTTGACACCAGCACATCATGGCTGACTCTAGACACCATTAGCCAGTGACCCTGAAGATTTAATTCTGACCACTTAGCAAATAATGTACAAAATTTTTGCAAGAGGATGCAAGTTTATTGCAGTTATGATGTGTGCCATTAAATTTATTTTAAATAAAATGTTCCTCTGTGTAACAGTGACCTTGTCATTTGACCTTCTGACCTCCAAACTATATTTCTGGCTCCATTATGAAGCCATCAACAAAGTTTGAAAACAATATTTTTCTTATTTGACTCTCAAAGACATTCTTAATTGTGCTGAAACCATTTTTTGGAGTTACAAGTGATCTTGACCTTTGATATTTTGACCTTAAAGTCAATATCCATCTATTTTACCACAAATGAAAGCCATCCTCAAAACCTGGTCGTAAGTGTTGTAGAACTTAAGATATTGTATGAAATCATTGTTCTTATTGATCGTTTAGCTTCTTTGGCTTCAAACTTTGACCTTATGACCTGAAAATCACTCAGTGTAAACCATCCATGAAATTTGCAATGGGTAGGTGATATAGCTAGAATTTAAGTTTAGGTAACAGTGAGAAACTCCATGTTTTCTATTCCACTGTGGCACTTAGCTTGGACCTTTTGACACAAAATATATCCTGAGTGCGAACCATCCATTAAATTCAGTGATGGCATGTGATCTGGAACTAAATTCATTTTGCAGAAATTGTTATTCTTCTAAGATTGACATTTATTTTCATCTTGAGATTTTGACCCCAAACTCAATACATGTAGTTCCTTTGTTACCATACACTTAAGCTACATTAAAAATTTTACAAAGGTGCTTGGTCCAGGACAAAATTCATTGTGTGAAAGTCATATTCCTTCCTAAGGTCACAGTGATATTTATGTTTTACCCCAAAAGGTTTTTCTGTATCCAAGGTGCAAGCCACATGCCAAGTTTAGTTGTTGTTGTTAGGCTATTCATGGCAGCCAGTATTAATGGTGGAGGAAGAAACCCAGAAGTCACCGGAAAGAACCACCGACCCACGAGAAGCTACTGGCAAGCTTTCTCACATATCCACATTCGATGAATCCTAGACTTGAACACATGGAAGACAGAGGTGAGATGGCAGTGATCCGTAACAGACATTGCTTTAGACCACTCGGCCACACAGAGCCCCTCCAAGTTTAGTGAAGGTACATGTCATCTAAGACCAAAGTCATGCTGCAGCAAGCATTCTTCTCTTGAGTCAGTGACCTTGATCTTTGACTGACATCAATATATTTTATCCTTACCCTGATTAAGGATGCCTTAAAACTTATCTCTTAATGTAATGTTTGACTCAAAACCTATGGTCATGATATTAATGTCTTGCAAAGATTCCAAGATCATTTAAATCTGAAAGTTTCTGATTCTACTGAAAAATAAAATATACTAAAAAACCCATTCAACATTATTTATTATTTTTAACATATCTGGGGTATAAAGTATTCACAATTCTGTATTTATCTGTAATATACTGGTCAGACCTGGCTGATTTATGTATCCATCTGTATCTATCCAGCTATTAAGTGTGGGGATGCAAACGATTGTGCATTCCTATACCTTGACTCAGAAATGACTGGAGAATTATGTGACATTTCTTTGCATTACACGTTGGTTTAATTACTTTATTAAAAGTCTGAAACTTTCAATCTGAGCAAGCTGTGAATACTGTAAGATTTCCTCCTGTCATAGACCACAGCACTGCAACATGTCCAAGTCAATGACCATGCCAAGGCATCTTTGACTATCTTGCCCTAAGTGCAAGCCATGCAAAAAGTCTGGTCAAGATTTAGGGTTTGGAATTAAAATTTCCATTTAGAAACTGAAATCAAAGAAGAACAGATGGATACAATATTTCACATTACAGTAAGCATCTAAAAACTAAAAAAAGTTAACTAAAATGTTACACAAGTACATGGTTTCAATTATGTTCAACATTCCCACTTAAATTTCTGAATGAAACCAAAACTTTCTGAGGAATTATTTGTCTATTAGTTTTAATAATTGTTGATCCTAAATCCTGGAGGTTCAACCTGCAAGAGTAAAACAAGTCTTGTAACTGAGAACTTCACTTTTGTCTTGAAATTACAACAGAAAAAAGAAGTCCCTAAAATTAGTTTCAGTGCTGACATGTCAGCTATTCTGTATTGAAAAGTATTCATACTTTTAAGTGACAAGCAGAGTATTCGAGATTTCCAGTGAAAACTAAACCAGACTACAAACATATCAGATTTCTGCCAAGTATACCTCAAAAACAGACCATCTTTACTCCAACTACAGATACATTTTTTTTTAAAATTTCTGACTCTTGACCACTTTGGGCCTTTTTTCATCTCATTTGTGGTCAGTCTATCAGACTGGTTCCATGTGAAAATATTGCAAATACCATCCAAATCATTATGAACAGAAAACTGACACTAGATATCCATACTGATTTTTTGACACTGGTATTTATAATTTTCAGTACAGTCAAAATGCAAAATGAAACCATATTTGCATGAGTTTATTTGGGATTTCAGTGGATTTAAAAGTTGTTGTTTTAAGGTTTAATTTATTTTGAGGTTCAAGACACAAAGCTTTGCATGATTATCTACATGGCAAGCACAAAATTTATGAAATGTTTATCATATATAAGATTACTATTGTCATGATAATTATTAGGTTAATGTACAAATGTACAAACCTTCACAGAAGTTCACATCAATGATTTTAAAGAGCAAAAATATCACTGCCAAGTGAATTACCTCCCTTATAGATACTAGATAACATTCTGGGTCAATAAAAAATGTGAAGAAACATAAAAATGTTGTTCATGGGCAACCATCTTTGAAAATCAGAGACAGCAAATGTTTTCATGGACTGAACATAACAAACATATCAGTAAAAAGTTAATTCAAGTTTACAAATTCTCTGCAGGATGAGATATTTTATCCCTGAAAGACACAGAAAACCATTTTATAACAGTTACATACAAACCCTATTTAGACTACTGTAATACAGCAATCATGTGATAAAAAACATTGCAAAGATAGCACATCAAAACAGAGGGTATGAACTAATATCAATCCAGAAAGAAAGCAAGGAAAATGTAGCTGGTAAGTTAAAAATATTAACTATTTAAGACTGAATCCATTTGAGAAAAGCCAAATCAATGTACAGGATAACTAATAATAATAGTGCTTTAAAATATTTACAATCACTATTCCAGTATAAGATACCTGGTAATACTCCCCACCTGTAATACATGTCTACCTAACAGTACAAAGTTCCTAAACCACAAAAAGAATTATTCAAAAAAGTTTCCAATACTCTGGAACTGTGCTATAGAATAGTTGAGATTAGAAATGCAACCTATCTTAGGTTAACAAACAAAGATAAAGAAAACAATCTCTTTTCATTGGTGTGTTCCTTCTGTCCACAAGACCTCAGGCAGCTGGCTACCCAGAACAAGAAAATTGTCCACCTATTATTTTTATCTGAGATTACATCATTATGGTTCACTTTAATATTAATCTGACACTATTAATTCTGAGACTTAACATAAAAACACCTGGTTGGTTATTTTAACATCCCCTATTCCTTTACCTAAAATTAGCCAAAAAAGCAGCTTTCACATGCTCTTCAGAAATTATCCATTTAGCTAAACACCAGTACTAGACCCTACCTTCATCTTGTGAAGTCAAAGATTAAAGAAACCATAACCATATGCAGGGGTGTTGATAAAGACCAAGATTCACCCCCTGGAGTTGGTAGTGTGGATTGTGATTACTTAACCAGATAATGAGTTGCAGATACATGTAGATCAGTGTGACTTCTTATACATAATAATCACAAAATAGGCAACAATAAAAATATAGGGAAATAATTTTGGCACCTTGTTGTAGGTGCCCAGAGGGACATTCAATGATCAAATCTTTATTGCTGGAAAATGGGGAAGGGGAGGTAGGAGGGAGGGGAAGAGAGAGTTGCTTAATGATAAATAATTTTTTTTGAATAACCAAATTTGCTATATATGGATACTTAGCACAAATCACAAACTTAGCAGAAATTTCACTGATTCTTGACAGAAGATTTGACAAAATACAGGTATTTTGATTCCTTCTTATTGGTCATGTCAATTTTATATATTTGGTTGGTATCAGATTCAGAAGTGAAATTAAATAATAAATATGAGAAGATTGTTGTTGTTGTTGTATGGTTTAACGCCATTTTCAGCACAAGATAGGCTATACATGGCGGCCAGTATTAATGGTGGAGGAAGAACCCTGGAAAACACAGGAAAGCCACTGACCCATGAGAAGCTACTGGCAGGCTTTCTCACTTACCCACATTAGCCGAGTCTGGACTCGAACTCATGCAGACAGAGGTGAGATGGCAGTGACGCATAATGGTCAGCGCTTTAGACCACTGGGCCACTAAAACATGAGAGCTAATGTGGCAAAAGCATGTTTCATACTCAATCACAGCAGCAGATGCATAAAGACAATTTTCATTGCTCAGAAAAATTTGACAAAAACATGAAGTTTGGACAACAGTACCATCCAGTCTGAAAAAGAGTCCAAAAGAGAATTATTAATAGTTGCAAAGTATGCATCTACAAGTAAATGCTGTACTCCACTATCTAATAAAAATGGTCACAATTAGAAGCAAGTCATGCTGTTCTCCACTGTCCCAATCAAATTGGTGACAATTAGAAGCAAATTCAGGCTTCACTCCTCTGTCCAACAAAATGGTGACAATAAGGAGCAAGTCACTGTGCTCCTCTGCCCAAACAAACTGGTGACAATTAAAAACAAGTGATGATGTACTCCACTATCCAACAGACTGGTGACAATTAAGAACAAGTGATGCTGTACTCCACTATCCAACAGACTGGTGACAATTAGGAGAAAATCATTCTGTACTCTACTGTCCTATAAATGGTAAAAATTAGGAGTAATTTATGACCAAATAATAAATAATGTAAAGTGGATGCTGCCTTTGCTGATAATGGACGTTTTAAAGAGAAACAATATTTTTTTGCTTCTTAGAATCACAACAGATGGGGCAATAGTGTTAGCTATATCCATCACAATGGTCATATTTTGCATGAAGATCATTTCAGACTCTGAGGTGGGGCAGCTGTGTTTCATGAACACATTTCAATTTTTTTAATTTATGAGTTGTTGTGATTGTGTATACATTTGTTGTGAGTGACATACCAAAATGCTAAGTCTTCAAGCCTGTTTATTTATTCAATGAAACAATTGGGTAATATTTTCCTTTCATTCATTTCCTACAGGTTTGTGATATATATATATATATATATATATATATATATATATATATATATATATATATATATATATATATATATATATATATATATATATATATATATATATATATAAATCTTCTTGAAGGATCTTGTCAATAGAATTTATATCTTTATACACTGTCTGAACTGTAGTCATTTCTTGTCAATAAAATTTATGTCCTTATACACTACCACACTATCTGAACTGTAGTCTTTTCTAGTCAATAGAATTTATTTATGTCTTTATACACTGTCTGACCTGTAGTTATTTCTTGTCAATAGAATTTATTTGTCTTTATACACTGTCTGAACTGTAATTATTTCTTGCATGATAAGTCTGGGACACATTCTTGATAACTATACCAAAAATTTGAAAGGGATACTTGTTATCAAACTATAACACCCCTATTAAAAAAATTCCTATAATTTTGTAACAGAGCTGCAGAGTGGGCATGGAATAATAACTGCATAAATAAAGTAAATAAATAAAAAATACAGTCCAACAAGTGACTTCACTAGGGGGTGCAGAATGCACCGGGTGACACTATCAGAGAGGGTGACACTAAAATGACTGTCTATAATATTTTTGAATTTTTGTGAGGGAGGAGGTCCATAGGGGTGCATGACACCATGAGTTACCACACATGACTGTCTATAAAAAAAATTATTTTTTGTGCAGGAAGGAGGTCCATGGGTTACTGCACTCAGGTGACAACAACCTACACTAGTGATGCCCAGAGTCCAGCTCCTCCTAACCAACCTCCGTTAAAGAGTGCAAAGGTGGTTTCTAAAGATAGGTGACTGATTAGTTGAGGTTTATTTCCATAACAACTGTTTCAAAAATTGTGAAAACCCAACCATATTGAGACATGTTGGCTGAATAGGCAGCAGGTAGGACTATGCTGCACACTTACATCTGACGTAGGGGAAGACCCATTAAGAATAACAGGCTCAGCGAAGCGAACACGTGATGGGTTGCTCTTTAATTTTGCTTTCTTGGCAGCAGTTAATAGGGCAGACTTTCTTGTTGACTGAAAAAGAAAGTGAAAAATCAAAAATTCAGATTTTCTTAATCTTGCAAAACTTATTTTATTTATATACTTCATAAAAAGATAAATGTCACATATAAATTCTCCTCTTGCATACCAAAAGAACATCTGAAAGCTAAACCAATTAACGTCTTCAAATTTCATACTTTCTCATTTTTGTGTCTTCCTTTTTGGAAATCAATAAGATTCTATTCTATTCTATTTCTTGAGGGTATTTCAGATTAGAAGCCAATATAAAATGTTCATATTATAAATGAGAAGTCAATATTACATGTTCTGATTCAATATTGCATGTTCATATTTCAAATGAGAAGTCAATATTACATGTTCAGATTTCAAAGGAGAAGTCAACATTGCATGTCCAGATTTTAAATGAGAAGTCAATATTACATGTTCAGATTTCAAAGGAGAAGTCAATATTGCATGTTCATATTTCAAAGGAGAAGTCAATATTACATGTTCATATTTCAAAGGAGAAGTCAATATTACATGTTTTGATTTCAAAGGAGAAGTCAATATTGCATGTTCAGATTTCAAAGGAGAAGTCAACATTGCATGTCCAGATTTCAAATGAGAAGTCAATATTACATGTTTTGATTTCAAAGAAGAAGAAGTCAATATTGCATGTTCTGATTTCAAATGAGAAGTCAATATTACATGTTCAGATTTCAAATGAGAAGTCAATATTACATGTTCAGATTTCAAAGGAGAAGTCAATATTACATGTTTTGATTCAATATTACATGTTCATATTTCAAATGAGAAGTCAACATTGCATGTCCAGATTTCAAATGAGAAGTCAATATTGCATGTTATGATTTCAAATACTCTTAATAAAGGATTCAAAACTGCCCCAATCAAGAAATTGTATAACTTGAAGTTGAGATCCCAAATCTTTAGAAGTTCATCAGTCCTAGTTCTTGGTCTATTGAATTTGGATTTTTTAAAAAACTTTTCTTGACTATATATGTAAAAAGAAGCTGATTCAGTTTGTACATTTTCAATTATTGTAGAACTACAGAAAATCTGTTATTTTGCTGTGACCATGCTTGTACTGTTTTTGTAGGTAAAATGAAAGATTAAGACACTGTGATCAAAACATATTGGCTTAAGACAATGATTAAAGTATTTTTGGAATAAAGGCACTTCAATTTTATGATTCTAAAGACACTTTCTAATCATAATGAAGCAAATACTAAATGATATACAGGAAAATGTGTCATTTTCGGTTTTGGTTTTGCTGCTCCTTAAGTATAAGAATCATCAATGATTCACTGGTTACCAATAACGTAGGATGGTTTATGATATATGGTTTACTCGTAATTTGGATTGGTTTTTTTTCTTCTTTTTTATCAGTATATGGCTGTACAACCATTTTGTATGGTTTTTCATACAAAATTGTTTTTTAAAAAAAATTTCCATTTTGTGTGCATACTTCTTTTTAGAACGAGAATTCAATGAGACCAGGGTGGCCTGAAACAACCAATCAAATCATAATCAAAACTGCTTTTCATTAGATGATGAAACTAGTTTCATTCATGATTCAACTCCTGTGTGTGAAGATACTGTTGTTTATTGCTCTAAAATTTGATGCTCACTTGGATTTCTTATATTGACTAACTACTTAAGTAGTATGTTTTCTTATTTTATACATAATAATTTCATTATTTATACTTTTTACTATCAAATACATAAAGTTTACATCATTTTTCATACTTTGCATAGTGTGGCAGTCATGTTGGTGTAACCATAATTCATCCAACTTTTCTGTGTGTAGATAAAGTCAATTTATTAAAATTTTTAACAATATACTAATTAAAAATAAATAATCTGCTGAATTTAGTACTGACATTTTATTGTGCTGTCATAATTTTGAATTAAGCTTGTCAGAAACAATTCAAACAGGAAGATGCATTGCCATCTACAAAAACGATGTCATTTGGTATATGTACTAGTTCCATCATTATGGCAATGCATCTTCCTGTTTGATGAACTGCTTTGGAGCTGAGAATCATCTTCCTTTGACACACATATTGCCACCTTCAGGTCAAACTGAATCGATTTGGTGGCCTAGTGGTTAGAGTGTCCATCTCTGATGCAGGAGGTCGTGGGTTAGATCTCCATTCAAGTCATACCAAAGACTTACAAAAATAGTAATAAAATTGCCTCGCTTGATGCTCAGCATTAAGAGGTTAGTGTTAGGACTGGTCGGCCTGGTGTCAGGATAATGTGACTGGGTGGGATATCATGCTATATGTATGCAGCATGATGCCCCAGTGATAGACATCACTATAAAATACCACGCTGCAGACATCATAGCGATACAACTGAAATTTTTTTAAAGATACCTCAAAAATCATAATCACATCACATCAGGTAAAACTCACTGCTGGAAGGTCCATTCAAAAAAATGTTTGTAAACTGAGAAAGCTTGTTAATGTGTAACAAACATGATCTTGTTTTAATCTAGATCTAACACAGATATTAGTTCCCATACTCAACACCTGAAAATTGCAATACATTATCCCATCTGATGAAAGGTCTGTGGCATTTATAGCATTAAATTCTTCATTGTTAATCCCTGAAAAGATTTTACACACAATAAGCCATGCAAGAGAGAATATGTTCCTATGCTTATTATCTTAATTTGATTGATGCTATTCATCTGTATACATGATAACAGGACAATATTTTAAATTGGTGTTTCAATTAAGTATGTTACTTTATTAACCATGTCAATTGTTACCCAAATTCTGACACTTTAATTATAAGTAAGTCTCTTACAAAACCTAAAAGCCAGATTATTCCACTGATTTTCAATTCCTTAAGTAGCCATGACTGTCATTTGTCTTCAATGACATGCTAAGATGCTGGAATGACAAGCTTAGTAGCATTGCAGAACTGAACTATCCCTAAGGGAACTGATCAAGGAGTATGAATCTGTGCAGAAACCGATATTAAAGAAACTAGGGAAAAAATTCAGCACCTGAAAATCCTACTTTTTCAGATATTCTAAAGAAAATGGAACTCTATAAGAATAAATGTGAAAGCAACAGTGATGTAAAATACAACAATGCCTGCAAATCTGACAATTGAATGGATTTGTGTGGCAATGATTCAGTCACACTACAATCATAAACCAATCTCTCTCTCTCTCATGATTCAGTCACACTAAAATCATAAACCAATCTCTCTCTCTCACACACACACACACACACACACACACACACACACACACACACACATCATGTAAGTGCTTATAAAAAGGCATTTTACCTCATATCTCTGTATACAGAAAGTTCTCAAAACTCAAACAAAAATCTGGGTTGTAAAGGTTTTGGGTTTTGAGGGGTTGCACTTTGTGTTGATGAAAAAGTCTTATATCTTCATTTCCTTTTCAATACACCATTATTGACATAATTTTGATAATGCCTGATGTAATACCAGTATGTATATTACACTATTTTCAATATATCATGGTTCCAAACACGCACACATACACTCTCCTCTCTTTCAACACAAAGACATAACTATGATATTGGCACAGTGTGTGTGTGTGTGTACATAATTTTTTATGTCAGCACACTACATCAAACCCTGGTTTACAACTTTATTTTGTTTGTACTAATAAACAATGTCAGCTTGCAATTACAGTTATACAATCCAGGAATACTACATGATGTTCAGAAAGGAGAAGAAAAAATACCCCAGAAGATATAACAAAACAATATTACAATTCACCTCATAATTATAATGTTATTCTTGATATAACACAGTACCAATATGGACCCATGACCAAAATCATACTGATGTATAACAATAAGGGAAAGATAAAACAAGGTCAAACTTGTATCTTAATTAATGTTTTAAAACACCAATATTTACAAAATAAGTATAGTGCCTACTATACCACAGTTCTGTATTTTACACTAAGCTTAATATATCATGGTTCTGTATATATCATGGTACTAAGTATGACATGGTTCAGTAGCTAACATAGTTGGCAGTTATGAACCTCAACTACCATGTTATAACAAGAGACAGAGAGAGAGATGTACAGATTGGCTTAGAGAAAAAGTGTCAGAATTATTTATGGTGGTGTGTGATTTCAGCCCAAAATTAGGATGACCCTACACATATATATTACTGTACATGCTTGTGAATAGAGACAATCTGTTGAATAGAAACAATCTGTTAATTAGCTTGTTTCATCCTACAAGGTACTGAAGAGTTGTCCAAATGAGACTCTTAATAGAACAGTGACCTTAAGATGCCTAGTCCTTAGATTAAGAATTAACATCAGTTTACATGTTAATGTGGTGACACATTCATATATTTCTTTTTATTCCCTGATAATGGCTAAAGATACTAAGACATTTAAATGATTGAAACTGGAAGTTTAGTATGATCTGACTAGCAAAACAGAATGATTTTGCTATTTTCCTGAAACCTTTTTATTATAAAAAAATGTGATCTATAGATCTTATTTAATTATTTGCATGTTACTTGTTAATGGGTTATAGAATTTATTACTGAGTATAACCCCTTCTGATAGAAGTATTACGATTCACATTGCTGAAGCCAAAATTTAATGAGTGCTGGCTTATATCATCAAAAGTGCTCCTGCTGTACATTGAACTGAGTACCTTAATCAGCCAGATAACAATTACAGCACAAGGTATTGTCTCATTCACATGCAATATGCATTGACGAAAGTTTGTAATAATTTGTAGAATTTATTCATTTTAAATTCATACATCAATTTTCCATAAGGTCAGAAACTAAGGGTTCACATGCATTTGCATTGAATCTCAATGATTCATGTATTGTATGAATTCAATCAAATTGGTATGAAATTTTCAAACTACCTCATTCTGATAAAACAGAAATCATGTATTGTAGGAATTTCATACATTTTTCTGCTTCGAATTGTGAAAAAGAAGATTCAAATTGTTAAAAACAATTTATCTGTCAAAAATACTATGGATCATGATTGTTAAGAACTGGTAGTTATCAAATAATGTAGTTCAGACAGGATGTTAAGTCAATTAATTCATTTGTGTAATTAAGCTGTGAATTCTTTCTTACCTCCACAATTAAAAGTGGCATGTATGGACTGACTTAGCCCAGTTAATAATTTACAGTACATAGTGGCACAGTATTATTTACAAAAAGGCCAAGTTATATCATAGTTCCAGTTAGGAATACAAGTAGCTGCTAGAAAAGAGAATATGCATCAACATCAGGTTGCGATTTGATCATAACTTAGCTCTGTTGAATTATGACAAAACAATGCCTGAAATAAAAAGAGTAGGAATACTGTTCTATCCCAGAAAAAGAAAAACAACCTGATCCTAGCATGTGGGGTATATATATATATATATATATATATATATATATATATATATATATATATATATATATATATATATATATATATAATATATATCCTCCTTTAATGCCCTAAAAAAGACAATGTAAATGAATCCTGTTATAATGATTACTTTGTATCCATGACCATTCCTAACACTGTACAATGAAGCTATTTTTGGAAAAATTAGTGCAATGGAAAGTAAATGACCTGCAAAAAGCTTTTTAAAACAAACATTAAAGTGTAGTCTAATATGTACATCATGTCATTAACATGGTAAATCATTAAAATATAAACTGAATGGTCTGATGCCACCATACTTTGTAATATATAGTAATGTCTGAAATATGTGTCTGAGGTAATGTCACATGACTAGGCTATGCATATATAAAGTGAATTCACAACTAAAACACTACTTTGTTTTAATAAATTAATTTAATTTGACGAACTGCTGAACCTATTAGCAGTTTTATTTTTCAGACTAAAAATTTGGTTTCCCAATACAGCAGTATCAGGATATATCTTAGAAATGAATACCTACTGTATCTATAAGCCTAAAGTCAAACTGTAAACTGGACTGACCCAGATTTGCCATTACATAATATGTCAGCAGATCTGGGTCTGGGCATTTTGTTATGAGTAATCAGCAAAACAGACCCTGACTTGTAGGTGCACTATGCAATAGAAGATCTGGATTCTTTTGTTAGCAGTTAAATTCAAATATGTAATGCATGAAGCTTCCATTTATTTAAAAAAAAGAAGAGATATTTCAACGTAGGATGGACATAATGAAGAAATCAAAGGTGGTCTTGAAATATAATCCAAAATTTTCAAGAATTTAGTAGATTAATCTGCATGACTTTAAGAAAAACAAATGAATCTTGTAATTATATTTTCTATAGAAGACCCTGCAATAAACTAAATCAAGATCTTTTCCTATAAACATGTTAACTTTCTTACTCAGTAATGGAACTACAATGCTTGTAGAACTACGTACCTGTCACAAAACAAAACAAGTGCTGAAAATCAGAAACAACTAGTTTAACTGAAAATTTCAGTCTGAGAGCCATAACATTAACAGAGATGGAACAAATTCCAGAAATAACATTTAGGACTAAATTCCATTCCACAAATAACTGATGCAGTCCTGAGTATTACTAGCAAAGATTAATGGAAGGCAGATGTATCTACATTATACCTAATCAATTTTAAATGACATTTCAGGATTGAAAACACTACCGTTTTGGTATTAAAGTGTGTTGAAGAATTGAATCTGTCTATATCTTGATTAATTGGTGATTAACAGCACATCAGCATACAAAAGTTCTTTAAGGGCTCAGACAAAGAAAATATAGTACTCTGCTATTAAGAGACACATCATGGCAATTATTATAGACTGGTCTGAACTTCCAACTCACAGACTAGTAGTCTTGGACGCAAACAAATGAACCAGTTGCAGTTTTTAGATTCTTGCTATAATGTCTACTAAATGAAGACTTCAGTGAGAACATATTTATTATAAAGTTTATGGTAGTTCTTCCCATTAAGCAATGCCATCTCCAAGGCAGGCTTAATGTTATTGATTAGTTTGTGGTTGATGGCATTTTGAAGTCAAAGAAACAAAATAAATGATTTTTCCTGCCATGCTATTTCAGCATAGAACTATTTTTAATTTAGCACCAATCATACATTCCTGTTTGCAAATATTTCATCAGAGAGGGATATAGTTTACCCTCACTAAAAGTTTCCCATTTGGGCAAATAATGCTCACTTTTATGGGCAAAAAATGCTTACCTATATGGGCAAATAATGTTTACTTATATGGGCAAATAATGCTTACTTATATGGGCAAATAATGCTTACTTATATGGGCAAATAATGCTTACTTATATGGGCAAATAATGCTTACTTATATGGGCAAATAATGCTTACTTATAAGGGCAAATAATGCTTACTTATATGGGCAAATAATGCTTACTTATATGGGCAAATAATGCTTACTTATATGGGCAAGAAATACATACTTAGCCTGAAAGGCATACAGGACATTAAAGAAAAGAAAGGGCATGAAAAATCTAAGTCAATATAGTAATTTCAACCATCTATAAATTATGCAATACAGACCCAGACTAAACAGTACATGTGGGTTTTGTATTTATTGGATCCATGACAAACTGGGACAGAGCTTGCATGCACAATTTCATATGCTGAGATAGATTATACTGATGCCTGCAAGTGTTGCAACAAAGTATATACTACTTAACAAGTTAAGAACAACTTACAAAGCAACAATAAAATCAAAGTTAAGAACAACTTACAAAGCAATCATAAAATCAACCAAGAAATTAAAAAAAAAGAGAGAAAATATTTTGCAAGAATATGTACCAAAAGTCATAACATATACTAATCTTTTCTTGTCTGTACAATTCTCTTATTTCATGTTAACGTAAACAAAACAGACTGTAATGAAAGATTACCCGACTCAATTTAAATGGTATCCAGCAGCCATTCTAACATTAATTATCATGCAGAAAATAAATTCAGATCCAATTGTCATCCTGATCCATGAAAAGCAGTGACATGACACACAAGAGACCAAAATAAATGAATTAAAACAGAGATGTTATTATGAGATGATAAACAACACAGATTACTTTGTTGGGTTTTTTTTTCTCATTCTTCTGAAAATCATTGTTCATTGAATCTACATCAGAAAATATTATCATTGTTCACTCATAGAAACCAGGATCAAAGTCAGTGACTTTGAGGACACACGGTACTAGTTGTATGGAAAAATGGGAACCAGCCTGGAAATGGGTAAACATTTAATAGAATATATATATATATATATATATATATATATATATATATATATATATATATATATATATATATATATAGGTTTGGGAGGCCAGGATTGGTTAATAATGTAAGTTATGTTTTAGGAAAAAGAATCTTTTAAGAGCTAATTCAAGTTGAAAGTGAAAAAAAATAGGGACATTGTTTTATTGATGGAATTCAGTCTTTTAACAGTCTTGAATTTGGAACACTCATTACTAAAATTATCACCTGACTCTTTGGTGTAGAAATGAAAGCATGTTTCAAACACATGCATGTCCAGAAATTGCAGCAGCTCATATCCTTTCCTTTACAAAGAAACGGTCATCCAGGTTTCATCTATACTGATAAACATAGGTTTGATCATGGGCACTCAGAAATTTTAAGTTATTGAATTTTTAATATCATGGATTTTGTATAGGTTTACTATGGGAACTGAATACATACTTTGACTCCTTGAGACATCTTGCAGCAACAATGTGACACTAATATAGGCCTAGTTTATGCATCCAAAATTGCATTGATCAGCTTTAGCTGAGATGCATGCATTCCACTACTTGGGTTAGTAAAGCATAAAATGTAAGTAGCAGTGACCCTTTTTTAACTTTAATTTGAGTAATATTGACACCAATGTATCAAATAATAGTTTAAATATTCTAATGATTCTAACATTGTCAGCAGCAAAAAATGAACTTTAAGTGCAGAATTCAACAAAATCACTGAAGCAAAAGTATTGGTTACACAAAGAACTCTTTGTGCCAAAAAATGGGCATAATACTTATCAATGTTCCTCCACTGACCAAGTGTCATGATTCTAGTTAGAATGGTATCCATATAGTTCGTCAAAAACTTTGGGTCACAAGTTAAATGTAAAAATTTCACAAAAGCCAGTAAAAGATTAAATATAGGTACTGCTGAGTTTCTTTTTCATAAGGGTGATACCAAGAGAGGTGTACATCACTTTATGACTCATGAATGAACAGTACTTAAGGAATGAAAATCAACACCCTAATATAACCAAGTCAGACTTGCTATAATGACCTAATTTGGCAATGTGAGTGTCATGCTCATTAAGATGCATCCACTCACCATGCTTCATGATTCTAGAAAGATATTTTGTACACACAAGACAAAACCATGCTTCATGGTTCTAGAAAGATAAGATATTTTGTACACACAAAACAAAACCATGCTTCATGGTTCTAGAAAGATAAGATTTTTTGTACACACAAAACATAACCATGCTTCATGGTTCTAGAAAGATAAGATATTTTGTACACACAAAACAAAACCATGCTTCATGGTTCTAGAAATATAAGATATTTTGTACACACAAAACAAAACCATGCTTCATGGTTCTAGAAAGATAAGATATTTTGTATACACAAAACAAAACCATGCTTCATGGTTCTAGAAAGATAAGATATTTTGTACACACAAAACAAAACCATGCTTTATGATTCTAGAAAGATAAGATTTTTTTGTACACACAAAACAAAACCATGCTTCATGGTTCTAGAAAGATATTTTGTACACACAACAAAACCATGCTTTATGATTCTAGAAAGATAAGATATTTTGTACACACAAAACAAAACCATGCTTCAAGATTCTAGAAAGATAAGATATTTTGTACACACAAAACAAAACCATGCTTCATGGTTCTAGAAAGATAAGATATTTTGTACACACAAAACAAAACCATGCTTCATGGTTCTAGAAAGATAAGATATTTTGTACACACAAAACAAAACCATGCTTTATGATTCTAGAAAGATAAGATATTTTGTACACACAAAACAAAACCATGCTTCATGGTTCTAGAAAGATAAGATATTTTGTACACACAAAACAAAACCATGTGGTCATGAGCTAAATTTCCAAAACCACAAAAACCGAGAAAGTAGAAATGTAAAATGCTGTCACAGTGACCTTTTTTGGTTGTACAGTTGTGGTATTAACTGAGATGAACAGAATAATAACAGTAATGATTCAAATATGAACAGAGTTGAGAAATTTTCTTAAAACACAAAATTTAAATTAGGTCATTGAGTATCAGATATGAGTCATTGTGACCAATTTGTGGTGGGGATGTAGTACCAGTCAAGATACATTCCATTATCAAGTTTCATGATTCCAGGCATATTGGGCATAAAAGCCATGCATTCATGATCAAATCAGAAGAAGAAAAAAAATCCCCTTAGCTGTAGAATGTGAAATGCATATTACTATGACATTCTTTTGCTGTAAGAATGTGGTACTAGTTGAGATGTGGGGGGAAGGGAATTTTAATGTAGCTTTAATAATTTTTCAGTCACATTGCTATGATGTCTGTAGTGTGGCATTTCATAGTGATGTCTAGCACTGGGGCATTAAGCCACAGACATGTAGCACAATGTCCAACCCAGTCCCATAATCCTAACACCAGGCCGACCAGTTCTAACACAAACCTCTTAATGCTGAGTGTCTATCAAGGCTGTTGTGAATACCATTTATATAAGTCTTTGGTATGCCTCAACCATGGTTGGCCTCCCACAACTGAGGCAGATTTCTAACCATTGGACCACCAGAGTGTTCCTAATCAAGAGGCACACATCTAGTTAGATTATTACAGCATAAACAGTTCATTAGATATATTTTCAAAATGTAAACAAACTCAGTGAAGAAGAGTTAAATATGGGTCAATGTGACCTTTATTATGTGGGTTTCATACTCATCAAGATGCATCTCCTTTCTAGCATCATGATTACAGGTACTACTATACAAGACCAAAACCAATTTGAGCATGATACAGATGCAAAACCTTGAGCAAGAATGCATTATTAATACAAATCTATATACAAAGTTAGTCCCCTTAGCTTTTTGGGGACCCAAGTAGCCAAGTGGTCTATGGAGCTCAACTTTACAGATCATTTATGCATCTCACCACATTAGTCTGGTACAGACCACTGTGGATATGTGAGAAAGCTTGTCAGTTCTTTCCCCATGGGTTTGTGGTTCTTTTATTCCCCACCAAATATCCTGGCCATCATATATCATATGCAGAAAAATGGTGTGAAATACAGACAAAAGTAAACTAAACCTCTCTGACCCCTTCCCTGGGGGATAAATGCTGTGAAACTCACTACAGACCTCCATATAGATGAAGTAATAATTAAGTACACAATTTCAATATTGACAAGATAAAAGCAGCAATTTATTTGCAGGAATGCATTAGTGAACCATATATACTCACTTATAAGTTGAGTCCAAGTGCAAAGAACATAGATTTTGATCCACTGTAGCATAATGCATCTGCAGATCAGGGTATATATTGTTTGTTTTACTGATTTCTATAAACAAACTGCACAGAACCAGTTTAGCCAGCACATTATCTGATACCATATCTGTGTCTATGCAGTTTTCAGTTGGATTCATCTTATAAGTGAGTACATAAGGTAATTTACTTGAACCTTTCAAGCAACATATTGAAAATGATAGATAAGAGTTGAATTTAGCAGGATTTTGTGTAAACCACTTTATGACTCTTGTATCAGTGATGCAAAAACACTTCTATCCATGGACTCCACACTCACTGAAAATGCAATTATGCCAAAATTTACTTAGTTTTTGATTTTGTACCTTAAAATATGTGATCATATTTCACATGTGGGTGGAAATGATTCCAACTTATTATACACATATATTCCAAGTTGGATCAAAATTAGATCTGAAATATGGACTCCAGAATTGTCACAATCAAGCTGGATGGATGATGCACAACGGAAGCTGGACAATACAATAAGCTCACTTGGCCTTAAGGCCTGGTTAATGAACAAATTTGGAGATATTTCATTTATATGGCTGTGATCAGTTGGCCTTAAGGCCTGGTTAGCTAACAAAGTGATCAGTTGGCCTTAAGGCCTAGTTAGCTAACAAAGTGGTCACTTGGCCTTAAGGCCTAGTTATCTAACAAAGTGACCACTTTGCCTTAAAGCCAGGTTAGCTAACACATGTAAAGATATTTCATAAGTATAGCATCAATCATTTGGCCCTAAGGCCAGGTTAGCTAACAAAAAAAAGAGATATTTTACTAATGAGGCAGTGATCACTGTGTTTAATACTTTCATTAAGTGGAAATAAAAAATTTTCTAATACAAATTTAAGTCAAAACATTATCTCAAATCAGGACAACAAAAACTCTTTCTGCATTTGAATTATCCCCATGTGCATTAAGCATGAAAACATGCATTCTGGACTTCACTGTAAATAACAATTGAGAAACATGGAAATAACATATGGATGGCTCTTCAATTAAAACTGTACTCAGTCAATATAAACTGATTAGTGCTACCTTAATGACAATTCAAAAGTTTATTAAATCTTTTGTTTCTTTATTACCTACAAAATTGCTTCATTATGATTTATATAGTACTACCCATGTACCCATATTTCCTTGTTGTATGCAAAAAGGTGCCTATGCACTTCATTACACATGTAGACTCCCAAATATGGGAAACCTCTGCTTCACATCACCTGAAAATCTGTGATAAAAAATGTGAAGCATAACAATAAATACCATAAAAGTAGCGTGTTTGATACAATGCATCTTCTTACAAAATGCAAATTAGAAAAAAAGTTCCTCTAGTGTACAGGAATAGCAATTTTCTAAACAGATCAACTATTTAATTAGCAACAATAGTGAAATTTCATGGTTTTGCACTTTATTACCTTTATACTTTTTCACATGGTAAGACTGTAATGAGAATCTTAGACATCCGAGGAATCCATGGTAAAAATGTAATCCTATCTTTTGCATTGCTCTTATTGCTATGGTGAAAAAATATATCAAACACTGAAAATTGCATTTTCTACAGATCAATACATAGAAAAAGGAGAGGGGCATATTTCATGAAGCTTACAGTATTTTTTAATTATACTTCACTCTTACAAGGACTAAAAGATATTACCCATATCAATTTCAAATATGAAATTAAAATCTGAAGAACTAAGCTTGAACAGTATGTGAAAGTTCACAAAAACTGTAGCACTTGACAGTTCCAAGCTTCATTTATCATCTTAACTGTGCCAAGATTTACCATCTCACCTGAGTGAAGCATCTGCTATCAAAATAAAGCTCTTTGGGTGACTCTAAACAAAACATGTTTAAAAGGAAGGTCTGAATCATATCTTTGGCAGAGTGGCACTTTCACAGGCATGCCATCTTTGTCAGATGAGTGAGACAACTATCAACTTGCATATTCAAATTTTGATGAAAATTGAGAACAATATAGCAGTCTTAGTTCCCCCTCTCCAAATACTACACTTAGCCATTTTTATACAGAGTCTGCATAACCATTTACATCAAACATTTACACAGCCATACCTAATTATTCTATTGCACCAAATTTTAATGTAAAAAGATGACAAGGTAACATGAGACCATTAGAAGGCTGCTCTCATAATGTTACAGACTCTAGCGAAAGTACATGCAGTTATAGTCCAAACATCACTGGCTTTTTCTGTCACAAGAGAATAGTTTCCTCTCAGAGAGGGACTGAAAAGCTTGCTCTCCACCTAGCTGCCAAAGTATTATAAAAATCCTTGAAGGGTAGAAAGAAAGAGCTCCAAGCTGTCCTTCTCACTTTAGAGGAAACAAAAAAAAAACTTCAGGCCACTAATGGGCAAAGAAGCCTATTGTGATGATCTCCAACACAGGTATGACTGAGACTGGGAATTTCCATAGGAACTGGAGCTACTAAAGTTTGTTGATTCTTTGCCAGAAATCCAGAATAGCAAAGAGAAAATGAATCATTGTTATTTATGCAACCAGCTTTGACCCTCCCTCCCAGCAATCTCAACCTAAGTTTATACATACTATCTTGGCCTTAAATATGAAATTAACATATACTGTAATTATGCAATTAGCACTGTCATCTGGAATCTTAGTACCTTCCTGGAATTTGTACCTAGTTAATAATTTTGAAACTTTCCATGATCCTATCCTCAAAGTATGATTTACTGGGCATAAAATGTGAATTTACAAAAGCCTTGTGAATATCAGAACTGTGATGGTCATAGTTTAAACCACATCTGCATACATTCCTAGTATACAAATTGTGCCTATTGACAACAGCTTCACATTTCAAGACTGGATAGAACCCAAACTTTGAGTCCTCAAACAAGAGTGTCCATGCAGCTTCAAAATAAGAAATGAGTGATAATGTCTAAATTTGTTTTAGAATAAATGTACTTACATTATCACTGTAGGGTTGGCAAACTGTGAGATTTATGATATTTTTACAGGACCTGAAAAATTCAACAGGACATACCATATGTACTTGCTTATTAGTTACGTAAAACTGCAAACAACAAAGATCCTGAGCTGACATAATGTGCCTGCAGATCAGGATCTATGTTGTTTGTTCTACTCAGTATTCCTAACAAACTGCACAAAACCAGATCTGCTGGCACATCATGAGTTGACAGATCTAGGTTTGTGCATTTTGCATATGGACTTGACATATAAATGAGAATATATGGTACACAAATATGCTTTATATTCAAACATCACAAGTTCTTACATCACCACCTTTTGCAGCAATTAATGCTGTTAATTATACAAGACAAAAAAGATGTTTTACCAAAAAAAAATTTAACCTACTGCAGCACTGACCAAAAATAATGTGTTAAAATCTATTTTTGCTGTGTTATTCATTTAATTATAAAACAATTTAATGGAAAACCTCAAGGTTTATGTCCCCACTTTAGTCATGTGACTTCAAATAAGCACAGAAGAAACTATACAAGGTAATTAATTTTAACTGCATGTAGTATATAGATTGCATTGTGATAACTGATAATAGGTACAAATATTTAACATGCTGCCACTAAAATAATTCATTCTAGTTTCAAATACTTCACTAAAACCTGACTAAAAACTGACTAAATTGAAAACATTTTGAAGCTGTTTTGAAATAATCCATAAAACCGTACAGGAAAGCAAAAATAACTTCACACAAATTCCAGTTCAAATCCTCTGCTACCAATATATGCACCAGATCTGAACAAAGCAAACAATAGTATAAATCATATACTGTTTGTCAGCATTTTATATACCTTTTCCCACACTACAGGGTCTATGTAACCACGCAATCAACAAAGAAAAAAAAACTTTTAAAGAATTATTGTGATCGTGTGTGTGTGTGTGTGTGTGTGCTAATCAGTATGTTAATTTTCCTACTATATAACAGGAATGTTATGAGAAAATGCAGTTTATCTTCTTTTCATTGTAACAAATTTCTATATTCCATTTGACCTTTGAATAGCTTTAAATCATCCTGTCTGAATCTCTGACTTGTGTACCCTGTTCTCAATTTTGTAAAGCTCATTTTAAACTGGTATTATGAACATTTGGTATTTAGGGTGAGATTCAATTAAATATTTGCAATGCTGTAATTCCTCACTATCTTGAAGCCTTTGTTGATAAAAATTGTATTATTTGTACATGTTACTTTTATATTATGAATGAAAAACTGAATTTTTAGTCATACTGTCTGGATATGATATTCAAGATTTTAGTTTTAATAATAAATGTCTCTGATCACTGATTTTTCAATAGCTGCCAGTACTTGGCAAATTGTATCAAATCAGTTCTCTTTAATTTGTTCTCTTTTAATCAAATAAAAGAATGTTTCTAGAGAACAGCTTTAAATTCTTCCATCAAAGTCTGCACCCCATTATTCAGAAAATAATTGTCTTGGCATGTCAAAGACAGTGAAACTTGTCCAAATAGTTAACTTTATATAGCTGGAACAGGTCAGAATAGCAACTCTAATCCACCCACCGACCCCTGCCAACCCCTGCTAATTTTCTACACAAAGGTCATGTAAAAATGGTCACCCACTACACTGGTCTACAATTTTTTAGAAGTTGTCTGCTTCAGATAAAAAATGTGCTATTTCTTAATTTTGATGTGCTGAATTCATATATGACAATTAAAACAACTCGTTGGTTACTGTTTTTAAGACATTTATTTTTTTAAAAATATTTTATGTCAATATATATTGTGTAAATAGCAATTCTAAATTGTAAACCTAGGTCTTTTCATGTGTTTATGGTAGCTTTATATAATATTTCAGCTGTCCTGTTTATGTAACACTTGAAAGAAACAGCCAAAGGGTTATATAAATAAAATTTATTATGAAACAAACGGCAAAAAACTATGAAGTATATGTGTGTACATAGTTTAAACCTTATTCAATATCTTTTGGTGCTTCCTGGCTTGTCTCTTGTATTCATTAAATAAAGTGTCTTGTCCCTGTCCAGCAAAAGTCTGCAAGCATTGATGGGCTCTATTTGCCCTAATAGCATTTCACCATTGCTGAAATGTCATGAAATCACTCTTCATGCTTATCTCTCACTGCTCCGCAGTTTGGTGAAAAAAATCTATATGAGAGTGCAAAAAGATGTATTTTAAGTGACATGTTGTAACCAAGACTGTTGTATGCTTTGAGGAGGTTTTCCACGAACTCCCTGTAGTTGTCTGCCTTGTTGTTTCTGAGAAAGCTTGTTGCCACTAACTGGAATGCTTTCCATACCATCTTCTCCTTGCCACACAGTACACAGTCAAATGCATCATCTCAAAGTTCACAAATCTGAGGACCAACAAAGATACCTTTCTTTATCCTAGCTTAACTTAATCTTGGAAATTTTCCAGGGAGTTACTTGTGTTTTGTCCATGGCCTTGACAAAGTTCTTCATCAGATCCAGCTTGATGTGCAAGGTTAGTAACAAAATCTTGCTTGATTCAACAAATGTTGTATGCTGAACAGTTTTCCTCCCATGCTCCAATGATTGTCAGAGTTGTCAATCTTTCATGATGTAGTGTAAATCTCTAGCACAACTATCCCATTCATAGAGAAAACAACAGTACTTTGTGTATCCAGTCTGCAGACCAAGCGAGAGAGCAAGAACCTTCAAATCGCAATAAAACTGTCACCGATGTTGGTCTCAACATGCATCTCAAAAGTTGTTTCTTGTTTTCATAGGTTTCCTTCATATGGACTACAGAATCATAACATAGGACTGAGAAAATTGTTAAAGCTAAGTAAAAAATCCAAATCACACCCACCCACCCAAATAGACATCATAAGAAGTCTTCAGATTAAAAGCCGATGTTAATATGACCTTCTGAACAGGAGTAGACATAACATTTTTACTGAAATCCTAGTTTTGATCAGAACATCCACGGAGGAGAAGCAGTGATAAGAATTTAAAGATGGCTGCATTAGGGGCTATTTCAGATGCTTGCTCGGCACCTTTTTTATTTGGGACAAACTAGACCTTGAGATGGTTGGGTGTGTTCATTGTGACTCTCCAAGTAGTTTATGAGGAGTAATAATAATTTTTAAAAAAATTGTGCTAATAAACAAAGAAATGTTGGCTAATGAATGACAACAAGCCTTTCCATAAATTTTTTCTGCTCTAAGAACAGTAGAGCTAAAAATGTTAATTTTAGCTTCAGCTGATTCAATATTTAAATGACCATAATGTAATCTGGATACTATTACTTGCATTTAAAATTAATTACAATACACCACTCCCTTGATAACTCGCTGACATTGGGGTCCAAAAACATCGACTGCGATATAAGCGAGGGCGCGAGTTATCGAGGGACCTATAACAAACAAAAAGACTAACAAAGGAATCGACATATAGGCAAAAGGGGGTGTGTGGCTTGGCATGTTACATTGTCGAATACTCAATTAATAATTGTGCTAAGATTAACAGTGAATAAATATCTCTTCATATTGGTGTACTTTGTTTAATTTTTTCATCACAGAGTAACATTTAATTTCAGGATAACTTGTAGTTTATTGATCATCAAAACATTATTCCACTGGTTTCCATTCGCTTAGCACATGTACGACATCACGTTGTGTATTACGTCACTAATTTTTGCTGTTAATGGTAATACATTCTAGTTTTATTGTTTGATCCAAAGTAGACGTTGTTTTTTTTTAAATACGTAAGATCTACACATTTCAAAAAAACTATGTTGATCGAATGATGTGTAGATATTTATTGCGGTAGACGTAAAATGGAAGAAAAAAATAAATTCACAAGGGTTAACCATTACCAACATGAAATTAATGGGTCTAAAATTTTGAAACGACCTAAATTAGAACACAATAACACTTGCGATTTGTGACACGTTGTTGTGTGAACCATGCATACACAGCATCATCTATTTCATTATTGCTTACAGTCCGTGCTCATTTTCGTTTCATCCCTTTATCTGAATCAAAATCATGTGAGTAATTTCGAAGTTTCGGCTCATCCTTAAGCCAACCCCTAAATGTTGACTCAGCAATTTTTAGTTCATTGCAAATTTTTGATCTCGATTCGTCATTATGAACACCATCTATGATGAACAGCTTTTCAGTCACTAAGTAGACCTTTTGCTTCATTCCTTTGCTCTCCATGATCACATTTACAAATGATTAGGATACATTACTGATATTATATACTTTAATGATGTTAATACATAAAATGTGAAAATATTTTTGATTGGTCAAGTAAAATGAAATTTGATAACAGTAATGAATACAAGAACATTTGCTTGGATTGGCATGCCTTTGAACTTTATTTTATTGTATTTACCTTGTTTTATTTGATACAAAAGACATATTCAAAGTGATAAAACAACACAGGTCTTTTTTAATTGATTCTTTTATTGCAACAAACACTTCCCCAAGCTGTTGGTTGAAACAAAGCTGGCATTCAATTTTGTTCTCACAGAAGTACTCACCGATTTTGATGTGACGGTTGACTGATTCTTTTCATGTTTTTATAGAAGAGAATAGGTATGCTGTGATTCTAGTGTTGAGATGAACTTAAAGGATTATAATGTGAATTTCACCTAGCAAGACATTTAATTGGTATTTATTTCATTCTCTGTTGCCACATGTTAGCATTTACCAGAATTTTTTTGTTGAGCGCTGTTTATTTACAGTTTATTGACAACTATTTTTCTATTTAAAAAAATCTAACATAATATCTGATATCTTATTAGAAATTGCAAATTTCACAATATGGAATCTATTGTTATGGGGAATAATCACCATTTTCGATGATAAAAACGAGCTATATATCAAGGTTTAATTTACCAATTTACCAATTCTTATCACGACTTTTTTCACGTTCAACACATTTTAAAATATATTTTCTTTGAAAAAAATCAGGAGCCATGCCGGATACCATGTTATAAGCGGGTTCGCAAATTATCCGGGTGCAAGTTATCAAAGGAGGGGTGTATATAGTTTCTGCTGTGCTCATTGAAGAATGACAAAAATACATAGTGTAGATTACAAAGGTATAACTATAAACTTTTCAGTGTGATATAGCTCCTAGTAAAATAAATACACATATAATGTATTTACCTGGGATACAACAAATTACGTTTGATTTGATGGATTTATGGATGCATATATTGCTGTGGTCATAATATCTGAAGCCAACTGCTAACTAGCTGGAATATCTGGAACTGTTAGTCTGGCAGTATTTTTGCATGACCTTGACACAGACAAACCAGGTTTGATTCCCAATCATGACAGTGTGACTTTTATATTTGTCCTGTTACATACTGGCAAAATTCTAATCTAGTATGTATTATTCTTTATCCCACTGTGAAAAATGCAAATAATCAGTTACTGAAAATTTACCATTTTTCATTTTGTACCAGTCTATGTGGACACTGGGGTTGTTAAAAACCATGAATTCAAAGACCAAATGGAAAGCAATCCTTTTCTAGATGCAACAAAACCCTTTCCTCAATCAATAAATTTAAGTGCAGCAAATAAAACCACAAAATGTGATACATATGAAAATCAATTATTTGGCATCTTGTATACCAAATGATTTCAACAGATGGATGACTTCCACTGCACAATAGATTCAAGGCCATAACATTAACCCAACAATATTTAATTTCAAGATTTATGTTAAAAGTGTAAACTTCTTGTTACCTGACAAGATCAATAACATATTCCCGAGGTGCTTTCTTTATATCCTGACCATTAATTTTCAACAGCTGATCTCCAGGTAACAACAATCCAACACTAGGTCCACCTGGAATAAAAGATTACCATGCAAGATTATCCAATCCTTGAACACCTCAAATGGTCATATTTGCTACCGCAGCAATGCAGTTACTTAAGTGTATGTTTGTTGTTCTGATGAAAAAAATATTTAGTATTTGATATTTAAAGGATCCATAATTTTTTTTTAATTCAAACAAAATTTGAGCAATTAATCTATTGTGATAAGCTCCCAAGCATAAAAATATTAAAGTAATTCAGTTTTTTTTCTTTGCATGAATTTGTTGGAACATTACTGGTAAGTATACATCACTCCCCTATTATAACCTGTCCAGTATAAATCTTGATAGTAAGACATCATTACAATAAAGAACATGATGTATTACTACTTCAATATAACACTACCCATAAAAGTGATACAGTGTACTGCCTTATGGTGAGACTATCTTATATGAAGTATATGGTTCAGTATTCCCTTATTACATTACTTCTGACAGAGTATAGTTCCTTTGAACCTTATAATAAAGCACATCATACAGTATTACCTCAATATAACATTACCCATGGAAGCTTGCCCTTTAGTGAATTCATGATACATGTAGTACTCCCTCATTATAACACAGCCCATTCAATTCATATAGCATACCACCTTATACTAAGACTACCTTACAATAAAGTACAGGTGCATTCACGAGTTATAATGAAGGGCTTTATAGTGAGAGATGCTGTATGTATTTTTAAGAAATCTGAAATACATTACTGAAACATGGATATCACAATAGCCCCATCAGTGGCTGAAAACTTGATCTAAACATAAAAATATAACCTAAAGCAACATGCAATGGAGAGATGGATTTAAGGATGGGTAGACATACAAAAGAAACACTATATGTTCAACCACAACATGGAGTGGAGCATAAAAACTTATTCTGCCCATGCACGACTTGCACAATACCATATATACACACTTACTAGTGCTCACTAGCCCATGCACAGCTTGCACAATACCATATATACCCACTCACTAGCTAACTCTAAGTGCAAACTGCCAAGATACAGATGTTATACACTAATGTGTCAGCAGATCATAACAGTCAGAAAAACAAACAACATAGATCATGATATACTGATACATTATGTAACAGCAGATCAGGGTCTATTTTGTTTGCAGTTGGACTTGACTTGCAATTATATGCATTAGGTCCTATGCTGTCACTATAATTTGGTCAACATGTGCACAAAACAGAGGCTTCCTCTATAAATTACAAAGAATAATTTGGTGACCTAACATGCTGGGGAAATCAAGATAATGTGATTTTCTTGGGATTTTCATTTCTGAACATTTTTCAATTTGGAATTAAAATGAAAAATACGGACCAGAAAAATTTTCCACAAGCTAAATTTATGGGCATTTTAGAGTTTTGATGTCAGTGGATACCTGAATTAGCAGACATAGTCTGAAAATGACATGTAAGCTGCTAATTTGAATTATTTCAAGGAAAGGAATTGTAAAATAATTTTCCACCAATTGTTGCTATGGAAATATATCTGAGTCCTGCTGTTAGTGAATCAAGTCAATTTTATTGAAGTCTTCATTGAGTTTCTAGAATATATATTATAATAATTTTATTTGATAGCCTGTAAAAAGTTTAACATGCAATACAATGGACAAACACTTCAACAAGTTTCTAAGAGAATGGATAATCATCACTTTCATATAAAAAATACAGAGATTTATGTTGTTTTTTGTCTGATTAAGAATGTGTGTGTGTGTGTGTATGTGTGTATCTTACCTTCTGTTACAAAGCGGACAATGACAGGCTTTTCACTTCCAGCAACAAAGCCAAAACCTTTAATTGGATCACGAGTAAGTTCTACTTCTCGAGGTTTGGGTGGCTCAATATAGTCAGGATCATTTCGAGGGTCATCACGAGTAGTGTAGCCTTCACAGTGACTGAAATATAGCATGAAATAAATAACGTAAATTCATACTTTAGAGGTTATATGTTTTTTACTTTCATAAAATATAAATTCATAGATTGTGAAGGGGTCCTATTCTTTTGATGGAAATATAATTGTTTGTTTCTCTTTAATTTATGGTTTGTAACAACAATGAAATTCATGCAAAGTGGCAATCACAAGACAAAAATGAATTTATACCATTGTACTTCATTGTTTGCAGAAAATTAAACATGCTGTACTTAAAGCTAACATTGATGGACAGTGTTTGCCTTATGTCCTGTTAGATTGAAAACATATGTCCTATTTTTAAATAAAAATATCTTAAAAATTTTCACTAATCAGTTATGTCTATCTGCTATCCAGAATTTAATTTCACTGTGGGAAAACAAAATTTCCAATACAGCAAAACTTTTATACTATCTAAATGTATTACACCTATTTAAGAAACCAGGGTTTATGCTGTCTAAATGCATTATGGGAAAAAAACACCCAGTTAACCAAAAATGGTTTATACTATTTAAATGCATTACACCTATATAAGAAACCATGATTTACACAGAAATGCATTGTGGGAAAACAAAACACCTAATTAACCAAAAATGGTTTATACTATCGAAATGCATTCAATGGGAAAACAAAATATCTAGCTAAGAAGCCAGGGTTTACATAAGTACAATATCTAAAGAAATGTCAACCACATTACATCAAAGTAACATAGAGGTTTGACAATATTCTCTCCACTTTACATGTTTCAAATGCAAACAACTTCACCTTACATGCATTAACTCTCTTAAAAGTACATAATAACTGGTGAGCACAACCTAAGCAAAAATGTTTCTATCTAAATACCTAGTTAAGAAACACTGTTTATTCTTTCTCAAAGCATTGTGGGGAAACAAGATACCTAAGTAATTATAATGTCTAAATGCATTACCGAAAACAATTTTTTATTGACAGGGTGCTCTACAGATATGAACTTCTAAGAGAGTGGTGGGTGTAAAAGTAATCTGTTTACATTTGCAACATGCACATGGGGGAGAATGTTGGTGTCCCTATATATTACTTTCATGTACCTTGGATGAAATTTCCTTGGATATTGTACTTGTGGAAATTGTACATGATATAAGCACACAGCTATCTAAAATGACTTCTCCCCTGTGCTAAAATCAATCAGCCAGTTAGTCTAAGGTACACTATCTTTAGCACTTATTAAAATAGGTAAAATGAATTTTTCTGGACTAGACAATACCAACTTCTTAAAGTGCAAGGAATAAATGACCAAATATACAAAATGTAGGAAAAGTTATTGACTATTTTCGTACAATTTACCTCTGAAGTCCTGAAATAAAAATGACCAATAGGAGTAAGCACTTTTTTGATATCTGCACATCTGCAGTAAGGCCCAGCTGTAACTATATAACCCATATTACAACCATTAATCACACACCAAAATAAAGGGAATTAAATAAAGGTTCTTTTGACAATATCCAACATTAATCAGGTTTATTTAAAATAGCAAGCATATCCAAATGAGGAAACCAGGGGAAATTCTTTTTCTTTAAAATTCTAACCTTATGCAAAGTACAAAACTGGTGAACATCACCCAAGTAATCATGGTTTATACTTACTACATGCATCTAAATGCATTGGAAGGGGTTGTGTCCCTGGAAGAGGTTGTGTCCCCAGTCCTCCAAATTTAGAAGGCATGCAACATTTAAAGGAAGCATGCTACTTTATGTACTAGCTTTGTAGTAGTAGACAAAATAATAATCTTGATTTGACAGTTGTGCAACCTTAACTTTGTTGTCTTGACTGCACTATCATTTTTAATCCATTGGACACCTACATTATTGTAATAAACATTTTAAACAGTGCTCAAGTAACTTGCAAAAATATAAAATATTAACAGGTCTGAATATCTGGTTCACCTGAAATGTTCTACACTGTAGAATTTTCCATTCATTGATTTAATCTTTTATGTTCACACATCTACCAGCATTTAGTAATTCTCTTTCTTTAATAACTTTTCTTCTCAAATTAATAACTTATTGGTTCAATGACAAATTGTGTATTGGCATAAGTTTAGTCCATTTTGTTAATAATTCAACTGGAAAATAAATTAAAACTTCAGTGTCATATGTGAACCTTCAACAGTGAAAATATATTATAATACACATGTAGCAACAATCAAAGATGTTACATTGCATAACCACAGATTACTACAAAACTTGAATATTTTAATTACCGGTGTTCAAAACAGATATTAACTGCCATCTTACAGTTTTTATAAATTTTAATGGCTCCAACCACTGCACCAGTCTGCTGCACCATTGCTAGTGCAAACAATGATGTAGATTGCCATCCATCCATCCATCCATCCATCCATCCATCCATGCATGCTCAGGTACCATAATTGTTTCAATGTTAATATTATAACATCATTGCTAATGGTGTTTCATAAATGGTGAATAAATGTACCTTAATCCAACTATAAATCCTTTTGACACAATAACTGGCTGCATTCTCTGATCATATTATAAACAAGCAAATTTCCCAGATGTTAAGGTGTTGAGGTTTCAGCTCTTCAAGAGTTCTAATATTTTCTTTGGGTACTGTTCATTACTTTTTTTCAAAACTAACCTGATATTTTGTATTGAGTAAGGTAAGGATTCTATGTGATCTACATTAATTGTGGAATATTATACCTCCCTTTCCCTTCATCAGTTTTACTTGACCAATGGGCATATGCATTATCAACTTGGTACAGTCACAGCTGGTAGAAGTCTTTCAAAATACCTGGTCACACGATATTTCCAAGTGTTTTAATATACTTAGTGTTGTTCATATTACAAATGAATATCCAAATCATAAAAGGTTAAACAACCCCACATCATCAGTTTTAACTGTCAGGACCACATCTCATCAGTAAATACTTTCTTCCAATCATGCTCAACAACTCCATGTAATCTTTCCCTTGCAGTATATAAGATGGGTTCTTTTCTTCTATTTACTGCATGTATACTCAATTAATTAAACACAGTTTTTTTTTAAAAAAAAACATCTCACAGAATGGAAAGTCCCTGGATAGATCTAGTTATACATTACATAAGTTGCTTATTTCTGCAATGACTTCATACAGTTCATCTTTAAAATCCACAGAATGGAAAGTACCTGGTTAGATCTAGTTACACTGCAATGACTTCATACAGTTCATCTTTAAAATCCACAGAATGTAAAGTCCCTGGATAGATCTAGTTACACATTACATTGCAATGACTTCATACAGTTCATCTTTAAAGTCCACAGAATGGAAAGTCCCTGGATAGATCTAGTTACACATTACATTGCAATGACTTCATACAGTTCATCTTTAAAATCCACAGAATGTAAAGTCCATGGATAGATCTAGTTACACTGCAATGACTTCATACAGTTCATCTTTAAAATGCACAGAATGTAAAGTCCATGGATAGATCTAGTTACACTGCAATGACTTCATACAGTTCATCTTTAAAATGCACAGAATGGAAAGTCCATGGATAGATCTAGTTACACATTACATTGCAATGACTTCATACAGTTCATCTTTAAAATCCACAGAAGTTAGATCATGCCTTATAGTAAGTAGCTTATCTTCCGTTGTGAGGTTTATTTTCTACATTACCTCTCCCCTAAAATCTTTTTAAAACTGCACATTGGAATAATTTTGTCCATATCAAAAGATCCCTATGCCAGTATTCCTTGTGTCTAAATTGGTACAAAATCTGTTCAGAAGTTGTTTCTTTTTTTTCCATCTTGGGACTGAATAGCAGATCATTGACACAAATGTGAAACCCTTCTATGCCTTTTCTATCAAAAACAGCCAAATTCAATTAATTTAGTGATATGTGAAACATTGCTTCAATGGCTTCCTAAACTATTAGCAATGGGAGCTATGTTTAATGATAGATTGGCATCATTTGTATAAAGTTCTTCACATCAAGGTTATATGACTGGTAAAATTATATCTGATGATTTTGAAGGAAAAGTCATCTAAAGCTTTATACCTATAGTACAGTTAGACATATTTGATGGTGGGTAGTTATTACATGTATAAGTCTGAATATTCTTCATGCTGGGATGCTTTCTTGCCTGTTTGGTTCAATTCTATTTAACACTTTACAGGAAGAAATCACTGCAATAATTTTCTGTTTAGTGATGGTTACCCTATTTGATGATTCACTAACATCATTTTGTATAAATCTTAAAGGCTTCCATGCTAGTAAGGTTTAAGTCAAATGTGACCAAATTCTGTTCAGCAATTCAAGAGAGGAAGTCATTTAAAGGTGTTCCTAATTGGTGGCCAAATCAAATGGCACATTAACATTAGTTTTATACATTGAAAACACACTATTCCTCGTGCCATTAGTCAAATTTAGTCAGTCTGTTGAGAAGCTTTTTGAGAAAAAGTTATTTAAAGGTTTCCTAATTTCAGTTATGGCGGTCATAATTGATGGTACATAGCATAATTTGCACAACACTAAAAGGTCTTGATGTCTGGATGCTATCTATAATGTTTGGACCATTTCAGTGGTTTGGGGGATGAAATCTTTTTAAGATATTTCTCATTATTAGTAATGGTGGCCACCTTTTATATGACAGGTGGCATTTTTTATAAATTTGAAAGGTCATCCAATCAGAATGCTATCTGTGAAAAATGATCAATTCCATTTAGCAATTTTAAAGAATTTGTTGTTTAAAGGTTCTGAAGTATTTTTAAATGGCACCCATGTTTGATGTGATCTGTGTCTTATGTATTAAACTGAATGCCCTCCTTGCCAGGATGCTTTCACTAAAATTTGGTCCAATTCTTTTGAGTGAATTTTGGAAAGAAGTCATGTAAAAGTTTTCTATTTTTAGTAATGTCAAACATATTTGACAGCAAACTGCATCATTTATTAATCTTAAATGGTCTTCACATCAAATCTGAAAAAATTATATTCAATAAGTTTAGAGAAGTCACTTATATATGTTTATAGTTTTAGTAATGACACCAATGAAAAAATTCTATTCAATAAGTTTAGAGAAGTCACTTATAGATGTTTATAGTTTTAGTAATGATACCTATATATATATATATATATATATATATATATATATATATATATATATATATATATATAATTCTATTCAAAAAGTTTAGAGAAGTCACATATAGATGTTTATAGTTTTAGTAATGACACCTATGAAAAAAGTCTATTCAATATGTTTAGAGAAGTCACTTATAGATGTTTATAGTTTTAGTAATGACACCTATATATGACAGCAAACTGTTTCATCTGTTAAAAGTGAATCGTCTTCCTGCCAGAATAAGCTCTGTCAAATTTTATCAAATTCTATTCAGAAGTTTTTTCTATTTTTAGTAATGGTAACTACAAGTATCAGCATCATTTGTATAAACATGAAGAGCTTCAAGCCAGGATGTTTTCTGTCAAGTTTAGTAAAATTCTATTTAATAGTTTTAAGGAAGATTTCATTGTTTTTCTATTTCAGAAAAGTGGCTTTTGTATCCTTTATAACAGTGATCATACCTGATGGCAGATCAGCAAGAATTGTACAATTTTTGAAAACCTTTCATTTCAGAATGCAAGGTGACGGATGCACAGTACATGGATACTTTACACACAATGCGTTATTTAGCCAGAGCCATACAATAAACTCATGCACTTAATCTTATAAACAAATAATTTAAAATAATATACTTGATAAAATAATTTCTGCCATTTTTATCGATGGCTGCTTCCCATCCAAAGGGTAGTCCAGTGTTCCCAGGGTCCCAGTTCTCTCTGGGTGGAAGCCATGATGATGCTTGGCATTTGTGGCTAAGAGAAAAAAAATTAAATAAATCAATACATATGTATCATCAAACTCAAAAACTTGAAAATGATTATTAACTGTAATATTCTAGAAAATCTGTAAACCTATAGTGATCAATAATATTAATCAATTTTCCTGTTATTTTCTCTTCGTGTAATCTATGATGTACTCCTCCATTACAACATTTAACAATTCAAACAACAAGTACATGCTTGAACAAAATACATGTAACATACCTGGGCTGTTCTTGTATTTTGGCATTTGATTTCCAAAGATTTCTGGACAAATATGGCAAATGAAACTTGGAGTGTTGCTTTCCCATGGTATGCTATAGGGAACATGACTTATCCATGGTCAATGAAACAATTGTTTTCTATAAATTAACAATTTGTATTAATTTGAAAGATCTGTTCCAGATATTCCACTGCAAATGTGAAAATTCTATTCCACTTTTTTAGAATTATGGCAGCCACTCAACACCGCTGATTCTGAACTCAGCTAGACCTGTTCTTCTAGTGTAAATTGATATTTCCAGTAAAAAAATGTTATCAGCAATCTGTAGACATAATGTTTTAATAATTAGGTTCTGGTGCGTCCCTCAGTATAGCATAATTTGTCCAACTTATTAGGGTCTTTTTGATCAATAAAATGTTGTTTAAAGTAAATATAGATGTTGTCATGGAACCATCCTGAACCTGGTAGAGATGTGTCAAAATTATTTTAAAAATTGGTTTAATGATTAGAACCATTACAGTATTTCCTCATCAGTTCAACTGCAACAAATACAGAAAGACCACAAAGACTTGTAACAAAAGCAATATTACTTGCATATTAGATTGCAGTAGTAATGCTTTTAATCCAGGCAATCTGAGATTGTATGAATCCAGATTTGTTATGACTCAATTGTTTTCTGATGAATTGTAGAACATGAGAATGCAATAATATCCTGGAGTAAAAGAAAAATTACACAAACTTCTAAAAAAATCCTTGTACGACATAAATCACTCTCAACATTTTTTAAAATCTGAATCTGGTGACATTTTTGAAACGTAGAGTCATGTTCAACTTTGTTTTAATTTTTAATGTGAAACTGAAAGCCACCATTATTTTTCAGTCTAATATACAATAGCTAATTTGCAACAGCAATTTGGCTTGAGCTATTTACAAACATGTCATGTAATAAGCCATGGGAAACAAAGTGACAGACGTGTGGGAGCAACAAATTGTTTCCCAATTATGCTGATGACTTGAAGAGCTCCTTTTAAAAGCTTCCTCCCCTTTTTGCAAACCTAATGAAGGAAATCATTATTGGATTCCCACCGATTTCCATTACAATACAACTTGCACCATTAAATGTGGTTTTTAAGAAATTCCCCCATTCTGTACTTTGAATGTACATGTACATTGTTCTGTGACTGACTGAAGTTTGTAGCTAATAGCTTATTCTGTTAGTGTCTCTCAATTCTGATGGTACTGTCAGGAATTCTGGTCAACAATTTATAGGAAAGTAGGGACTGCTTGCAGACCTGATTTAATTTCCATGATTATATTAGCATACATTCATAATTCATTCACTATCATTCAAACAGTAATCAATAGGAATAAAAATTTGTTCACCTACTAACAAAGAAATCAGGTACACACAAAGTAGGTTCAAACTTCCATTGCTCAAGTGAAACATTTTCTAATAGCAAACATTTTCAAAATAAATTTTCCAATTTTTGGATATAAAACTTTATTCTCCACACATTATTTTCCATTTGGCAGCCAATTATGGCAGTCACGATAAATGCCATTTCAGGTCATACTGGCAACTATGGTCTCATTTATGGATCTTTAAAATAATTTATCTATGCAAATATGTCAGGCCATCATATCCCAGAGTGTATATTACATGAAGCAGGATGTTGTGTTACTGGCCTCAGTATTGCTTTACCAGATCAATACATGGATGCTGTTTGACATTCCCATTTGTAAATTTTGCCAAGTTAACCTAAATACTTGGCTAACACCAATGTGAATGCCTAGCAGTGATTTTGCCTCTCATGTGGCCCCACTCATCATCTACTGCTATAATTACTTGATGATTATTTAACTAAATAAGGATAAATAACCAGATGTAAATAGTGCTGTAAATATTTTGCCATCAAAAGGTCATTTATAAATATGTGAGTGACAGTGATATTTTAAAACTAGAATATAATCTGCAATGTCGTTATCATAATTTAACTAGCATCAACATACAGATACAAGTCAAAGTTTCTCTCTTCAAATTTAAAAAACGAAATCAAAAATAAAAGAATGATATTCAATGACCACGATGAGCGCAGCAGTCATATTACAAAATGATATTCAATGACCACAATGAACCCAACAGTCCTATTACAGAATGATATTCAATGACCACAATGAACCCAGCATAGTCCTATAACAGAATGATATTGATGACCACAATAAACCCAGCAGAGTCCTATTACAGAATGATATTGAATGACCACAATGAACCCAGCAGTCCTATTAAAGAATGATATTGATCACCACAATGAACCCAACAGAGTCCTATTACAGAATGATATTGAATGACCACAATGAACCCAGCAGAGTCCTATTACAGAATGATATTGAATGACCACAATGAACCCAGCAGTCCTATTACAGAATGATATTGAATGACCACAATGAACTCAGCAGAGTCCTATTACAGAATGATATTGAATGACCACAATAAACCCAGCAGAGTCCTATTACAGAATGATATTGAATGACCACAATAAACCCAGCAGAGTCCTATAACAGAATGATATTCAGTGATCACAATGAACCCAGCAGAGTCCTATAACAGAATGATATTGATGACCAAAATGAACCCAGCAGAGTCCTATAACAGAATGATATTCAGTGATCACAATGAACCCAGCAGAGTCCTATAACAGAATGATACTGATGACCACAATGAACCAGCAGAATCCTATAACAAAATGATATTGATGACCACAATGAACCCAACAGTCCTATTACAGAATGATATTCAATGACCACAATGAACCCAGCAGAGTCCTATAACAGAATGATATTGATGACCACAATGAACCCAACAGTCCTATTACAGAATGATATTGAATGACCACAATGAACCCAGCCGAGTCCTATAACAGAATGGTATTGAATGACCACAATGAACCCAGCAGTCCTATTACAGAATGATATTGAATGACCACAATGAACCCAGCAGAGTCCTATTACAGAATGATATTGAATGACCACAATAAACCCAGCAGTCCTATTACAGAATGATATTGATGACCACAATAAACCCAGCAGAGTCCTATAACAGAATGATATTCAGTTATCACAATGAACCCAGCAGAGTCCTATAACAGAATGATATTGATGACCAAAATGAACCCAGCAGAGTCCTATAACAGAATGATATTCAGTGATCACAATGAACCCAGCAGAGTCCTATAACAGAATGATATTGATGACCACAATGAACCAGCAGAATCCTATAACAAAATGATATTCAATGACCACAATGAACCCAACAGTCCTATTACAGAATGATATTCAATGACCACAATGAACCCAGCAGAGTCCTATAACAGAATGATATTGATGACCACAATGAACCCAACAGAGTCCTATTACAGAATGATATTGAATGACCACAATGAACCCAGCAGAGTCCTATAACAGAATGGTATTGAATGACCACAATGAACCCAGCAGAGTCCTATAACAGAATGATATTGAATGACCACAATGAACTCAGCAGAGTCCTATTACAGAATGATATTGAATGACCACAATAAACCCAGCAGAGTCCTATTACAGAATGATATTGAATGACCACAATAAACCCAGCAGAGTCCTCTAACAGAATGATATTCAGTGATCACAATGAACCCAGCAGAGTCCTATTACAGAATGATATTGATGACCACAATAAACCCAGCAGAGTCCTATAACAGAATGATATTCAGTTATCACAATGAACCCAGCAGAGTCCTATTACAGAATGATATTGATGACCACAATAAACCCAGCTGAGTCCTATAACAGAATGATATTCAGTTATCACAATGAACCCAAGCAGTCATACTACAGACATGATGTAAAAGACCAGCCTGGGATTATAGATTATATATTTTCTACAGATATTTGTCTTAAACAAAATATGACAGAATTAATATTTTTTTCTGTAAACAATGATAAGAATATACTTTCATACTATTTGGGACAGAAACTTGTTTCTCAAAAAAAATCACATGTCTTTCAATAGAAAAATAATTGGTCAGACCCAAGATGAACAGAAAATGCTTAATTTTACACAGAAACTGTTGTGATATTTGTCTTAGAAGAAATTATGTTTTGACCTTAGTAACCTTGACCTTTCATGCATATGCCTGGTAATGATAATGCAATGCTGAAACATGTAACATGAGAAAATGAAAACCTCTAAATATGTGGCAAACAATTAGGTATGTGTTGACAATAATTTGTACCTTGTCATAGAGGTAGACAGTGCACTTATTACATATACAATATATCATAGAGTGGCAGAGCAGTGCACAACACATGTGCATTTGAAATTCCACATAAAGTATATTAATTACTGGCATGAACTTTATGCAGAACAACAAAACCTTTTCCACAGCTAGAAGTGTCATGGACCTAATCTAAAACAGAAGCAACTAGAAGAACCTGGATACAGCTTGCAACAGTAAATCCTAACATTATAAAAACATTGTCTAATTTAAAACAGTATATTAGATTATTTTTCAAATTCCCCATCTCAATCCGAAGAAATGTAGATAGCATTATATTAGATTATTCTTAATTCCCTTTCTCAAATCACCTACTGCAACATCTTATAAGTTTCCTGATTCAAAATCTATGCTTAGCTTGTTTTGATGTTTTACAACATAGCAACACTTCTTAGGTTATTTAATTATGATCTAATCACATAGAAAACTTCAGTATAATGTGAAGATATATTAAACTTTTAGTAGAGTCTTTGAAAACCAAAAGAGAACATAAACTATTCTCAGAACAGGTTCAAAAGAATACCATATGTATCCAACAATATGTATTCCACTTTTATATATATATATATATATATATATATATATATATATATATATATATATATATATATATATATATTTCCATTTGACAATAACCCCTCCCCCCATTCCTGCAACATTTGAGCAAACATTTAAATAATTATTACAAATGTCTTGGATTAATAACTAGCCAATCACCAACATTTTGAATAATTTACTGTTGGAGAAATTATACCATTTTTTGCCTTTGGTATGACCTTGACTTTTTATATCAGAGTAAAAGAGAGTGGCATAATGAAGCATACATTAGTTTGTGCTAATGTAAATGTCTAACTGGGTAAAATCTCATTAAAATTTCTTCTAAAATATCTAAGAAAAATTACAGAGTATACTAGAATATGGTTTCATAATCATAATTGACCTTGCAATACCATTGACCTTGGAGTTAACATCTGCATATGGGATGTCAATTATAGTGAGTATCTCTGTATAAAGTTTCACTGCTGTGTATCCCTTATGCTTCAAAACAAGATAGCAAAAAGTGAGCAAATTTTACTTTTCTCTGACCTTGACCTTTAAGGCAAGCACCTGGATGCAATATGTACTGTAGCAACTAATCAGGACCAATACCATGGTAAAGTTTCATCTAATTGTCTTGCAGCATGAACATGCTCTACTGGGAAGACAAAAAAACATTGATTATGGTAATATTTACTACAGCCATGATGATCTTGACAGGAGTTATAGTAACTAAGTTGGTGGAGTGTTGGTCTTGTAACCAAAGGTTTGTGTGTTCAATACCCACCCCTCCAGCACTAGCTGTCTGCCAATGCATGTCCTCTTCCTTATTATTATGTAGACAAGTGCTACAAGCATGGTTAAAAATCAACACGACCTTGAAGATAATGTGCAAAATATATTCAAGTGATGATTTGTATTTTCAAAGCTTCAAAAATGTATGCATTTCCTTGTCTTTTGAAATCATCTCTCATAATTATGATAACATCTTGCCACATATAGATTTAATTACAAGCAAGGCTACAAGAGATTCTACCCATCTTGCCATAACAGGATTATACAAGTTAAAATGCTTACTAAAAGAACTGGAAAAGACTATAACAACTCAATTTACAGCTCTATTTTATAACAAAAAAATATTCTGTTTCAAAAAGAAGCTTTATGATAAAACAAACATAATGCAATGAGACACTATGTCCACATGATGAAATGAACATAATGCACTGGGACATATGTACACATGAAACAAATAATGTACTGGGAAACACTATGTACACATGATGAAACAAACATAATACACTGGGACATACTATGTACACATGAAACAAGTATAATGCACTCAGACATGCTATGTGTACATGATGAAATGAACATAATACACTGGGACATACTATGTACACATGTTGAAACAAACAATACACTGGGACATATGTGCACATGATGAAACAAACAATACACTGGGACATACTATGTACACATGAAAGAAATATAATGCACTGGAACATACTATGTACACATGATGAAACAAATATAGTGCACTGGAACATACTATGTACACATAAAACAAACATAATGCACTAGGACATGTTATGTGCACATGATGAAACAAGCATAATGCACAGAGACATACTATGTACACATGATGAAACAAACATAATACACTGGGACATAATATGTGCACATGATGAAACAACCAATGCACTGTGACATACTATGTACACATGAAATAAACATAATGCACTGGGACATGCTATATGCACATGAAACAAACATAATGCACTGGGACATATGTGCATATGCACATGGGATGCTTTTATATGATCTAATGACTAAGAAAATATTTGGTGGCTAATTAAACACTTAAAACATAGCCACTTACATCTGTAAACAATAATGGTCTTATTTATAGATACTGGTTTGACAACAACACTAATAACTAGGGGCCCTAGTGGCTGAGTGGTCTAAAGCACTCTCCATTATGGATCACTGCCATCTCAATTCTGTCTGCATGGGTTCAAGTCTCGGATTCAGCTAATGTGGGTAAGTGAGAAAGCTTGCCAGCAACTTCTCATGGGTTACTAGTTCTTTCTGGGGGTTTTCCAGGTTCCTCCACCATTAATACTAGCTGCCATGTATAGCCTATAGTGTGCTGAAAATGGTGTTGAACCCCACAACAAGAACAGCCCCAATAACTTCTAAATTATAGAAAAACATCCAGTAATTACTCAAGATTCATCCCCTCATCATTCATTTTCAAATTTCTAAGCACATCAGCATGTATATCGAGTGCAAAACCTATCTGGTCCTGAGACTAACACAAGAAAGAAACCTAAGCAAGCAAGATGTGAAATGCAAGTCACAATGACCTTTGATTGAAACAGTACAGTACTGGGACTTAATGCATCTCTTCTTGCATGGAAAGAGCTTCTTAAATAAATTTAATTTTACACTAAGTTAGCAAAATATCAAAATATGGGTCAGAAACCTACTTTTGTGATGATGTAGTACTTATCCAGATATATTCCTTTAGCAAGTTTCATGAATTGAGGTTTATAAGGCAAACAGTGTGCAAATACCCCAAGATACATGTCTCATGATTTCAGTATAACACAATGTATACAGTGTGCCAATAACCAATATATATGTCTCATGATTCCAGGTATACTCATGATACATGGAAAGACATTATATATATATATATATATATATATATATATATATATATATATATATATATATATATATATATATATATATATATATATATATATATATATATATATATATATATATATATATATATATTCCAAGAAGTTTAATCATGCAAATGAAAATGTCACAAGATTCTGTTCAAAACACTTAATAAATATTAACTTTAGTTTCAGACTACTTCTTATATTAACTCTTCCAGCTGTGACTGACTGACACCACCTGAAAATCCTGATCCCCCTTACATAAAGTCTGGATCCCCTGCCTACACTGACAATGGGGACAGTACAATAGCTATCTGTTTTGAATAATAAAGACATTTATTTTGGCAGACTACAATGCCTACACTGACAATGGGGACAGTACAATAGCTGTCTGTTTTGAATAATAAAGACATTTATCTGGGCAGACTACAATGCCAACACTGACAATGGGGACAGTACAATAGCTGTCTCTGTTTTGAATAATAAAGACATTTATCTGGCCAGACTACAATGCCAACACTGACAATGGGGGCAGTAAAATAGCTGTCTTGTTTGAATTACAAAGACATTTATCTGGGCAGACTACAATGCCAACACTGGCAATGAGGACAGTGCAATAGTTGTCTCTGTTTTGAATAATACAGACATTTATCTGAGCAGACTACAAGGCCAACACTGACAATGGGGGCAGTAAAATAGTTGTCTCTGTTTTAAATTATAAAGACATTTATTTGTGCAGACTACAATGCCAATACTGATAATGGGGACAGTACAATAGTTGTCTCTGTTTTGAATTATAGACATTTATCTGGGCAATAAAATGTCACCATCAGCAATTATCTATAATCATCTTAGGCAAGCTATTTTGTAATAAGAGTTGATAATATGTGTCTAAACCTTTAGACTCCTGTCTTGCATGTGAAGACAACAGAGTCATCAATCATGGTGATCCAACATCAAGTGTTTATTATACCAATGGACATATCTACAAACCTCAGAGCTGGAATTGTTCAAAGTTAATTTCAGGCAAAGCTCTACACCAGATCATAAAACTCAGAGCTTAGTTTGAGACAGTTCTCATTTTCAGCCAATCATATTCAGCATTTAAAACAAATCAGTCCTTTCATACTGACTGATACAAAATCTTAAGTTCAATCTCATTTTATGAAGTTTAATAATTTTTGCAGCCCATCAGTTATCAATCTGTTCTAAGCATTCTTAATAATAAATGTTATGGCAAATTTATAAATCAAACTCAAAATTGGCTACTGCAGCATTCTGATCGATCTGTCTTCTGCTTAAATGTTTTCTAGTAAGGTTTTGAATTTAGTAAAGTTTTATCGCTAAATGAACTGGCCTAATCTGTTAAAGATGTCTGATGGTAAACTTTGATCAAAGATGAAATATCCAGTATCCTTAAAAATCAATAAAAAAAGAAATATGTATTAAAAAAGGGTTTTTGAGAATTATGTGGAAGATATAATAGTAAGATGAGATTTATAACTTAGGTCAAAGACTATTAGATCAATGCATTACAATATTAAATACATTGTCATTGGCATGAAAAAAAACTGGAGATACTACTACTGTAATTTTTATAAAAACTTTTAATGACAAATATTTATTATCACCAATGTAGCATAAAGAAAATGTCAAACTGTCTGAAAAGTGCAAGATAATTTTTATTTACAGTTTTTCAAGGCAAAAATTCATTAAACTTAAATAGGTATCTTACAAAAATACATTTAGCTGCCCCTACAAAATGATCATGAATAATTCATGAACTAACATGAACAGTTCTTGAACGATTCATGAACTTTGTTCATGAACCATCCCTGAAAGTTTATCAAAAGGTTCATGAACCATAACTTTACAAACTGTTCTTGAACGTTCATGAACTATTCATGAACTGAATTCATGAACAGTTCATTAAAGATCACTAACTGGGTCAACATGATTCATCAGTTAATGAACATATTCATGAACTATGATGAAAAATGTTCCTCATTTTTTATGACTTCATGAACAGTTCCTAAAAAATTTGATTATGTGGCAAACTTAAAATACCTATTTAATCCTGAATCGTAAAATAACCTTAGATGTGGGGGGTTAAAAGAGTATAAAATGCAATATATTATCTTAAAAACTATTTAATTTCAGATACATTTCTAATATGCATCAAAGAACCCGTAAACTGACATTAAGCGATATTCCTTTTTATTCTTAGCAACACTTTCTGTATGTTTTGTAATTTTTCTTTGAAAATTGTTCAAGAGATAATGGGACAGTTGTGTTCAATCAACTGCTGAAGCATATTTATCTGTGATTGTCATGGAGCTAATTCCACTGATGTTTCTCCTGAAGACCTGGATCCCCACCCCCAAACTGACCTGTCAGATAACTCTTTTTTGTAAAGACAGTCAGGGCCTAATTTTAATTTAATGAAATTCCACCTATTGTCACTACTGAATGTCTCCATCTGCAACTTAAGCTGTTCATTTGATTACTGTATGGATCTTTAACATTGCTGCAGCAGTCACTTTTTAATATCTATTCCATCTTGGCTGTAAGATTCTCAAGTTGTCTAATTTTCCTCCTTATCTTTTAAACTTCATCCTCTAATAATTTTCCTTTTCTGCTGTCTGCTCTGAAAGAAAGATAAAGTTAATTACAGACAACCTATGATCAACATTGTCTTCAGCTTTTAGCACATTATTTCTGTACCCAACTTTACCGATCCAAATCAAAATTATTTAATCCCTTACACTTAATACACAGCTTACTGCACATTTACATTATTGGAGAAATTTGTTCACTAGTTGTATTTTAACTTAAGCTAACTTGCCATATGTATTATAAGTCACAGGAGTCAAATGTTTTTATAAAATTGTATATAATCTGACGCCGGATGTTGCATATAGCTGCTTCAGGTTTGATCGCGTAAGTAGCACATGTATTTTTAGTCCGAGTTTCCTCTGACCCTTGACACCCCATTTTTGATATTTGTTTTTTTATGTTGGGGTGTACACCCAACATTAAAAAAAACATCAAAAATGGGGTGTCAAGGGTCAGAGGAAACTCGGACTAATGTATTATGTACAGTTCGACACATTAACTAGTTTTTTGTTTTTGTTTTAATTTACCAAATTACATCAGATCATATAAATAGTGATGTCATGAAACATAAAACGATACCGAACATATAAATTAATATCGCCGATGCAGTACCGCGTATGGTATCGGGATCGAAAAAGGGGGTGGGGGTATAATGTTTCGTGATTTTCAAAAATTCGAAGAGAAAGTTTTAATTGGTTCTGACAAGAACCAGATATATTAGTTTTGTTAAAACTATATGATTACATAAAAACCAATAAATTATACGTATAATTCCCATTGAAAAATAATGAATGACGAAGAAAATGATACACTCACCGTAATTTTGATGATCCCGCTGTGTACGCTTTTCCGCATAATTTTGCTCTCATCAAGTCAATTCCTTCATATTCTTCATAATTCTTTCTCTGCACTTCTACGTACTTAAAAGAAATGGTATTGAAAATATTCTCATCTGTTAATTCCACGGGAGTCCGCGATTTTTGTTCGAGATTGTTGCTTGTTGCAAAGGTGGCGCTCACCAGTTATTATGTACTTTTGAGAGAGTGCTGTATGTAAGGTGAAGTTGTTTGCATTTTAAACATGCACAGTGCAGAGAATGTTGGCATAACTATATACTACTTTCATGTAATGTGGATGAAATTTCTTTGGATATTGTTCTTTTGGAAATTTCAAATGATCTTGGGACACTGCTAACTAAAATGACTGCTCCCTTGTGCTCCAAAAATCAACCTAAATTTGTCTAAAGTACACTATTCTTGGCAGCTATTAAAATATGGAAAATGAATTTTGCCAAACTAGATAATACCAGCTTCTAAAAGTGCAATGACTGAATTACTAAATACATAAAATGTAAAAAAAGTTATCGGCTCTTTTTTTTACAATTTACCTCTGAAGTTCGAGAAGTGAAAATGAGCAAGTAGAGCTAGCACGTTTTTGAAAGGTGCACATCTGGAGTAAGGCCAAGCTGTATATTCTCTAACCCATATTACACCCATCAATCATACATCAAAATAAAGGGAATGAAAGGTTTTTTGAACAACACCTAAGATATACAAAGTCTCTTTTAAATAACCAGTATAACTAGTGAGGCAACCCGGGGAAACTCTTTTTCTTTAAAATTTTAACCCTATGCTAAATACGAAACTGTAGAGCGCCACCTTAAAAACAAATATAAACATTTATGAAATTATTTTTTTTATTTTAATTTTATTATGTATGATGTTCTGAGTAAAATGGTACATTAACAATGATTTTATTCATGAAAATAAGCTAATTATGCTTATTTTTGCTCTAGCATACATAATTTGATATGAGGCATGTTTGGGTGAGTAGTGACCTTCATTATGGGGAACTTAAAAGTCTTAGAATATAGGAATAAAGTCAACTTAAATTGAAATATGTTGCATTAAGCAAAAGAAATCCATAGTGAAAAAGTTTTATTTCATTTATTTGCAATGAAATTAAAAAATAAATGATAACAAAGCAAATTTGCTTTCTTCCATATCAAAGAATTAGTTAATATTTACCCTTTGACCTTTGACCTTTATGAACCTCACCTGTTATATCCCTTTTATAACTGTAAAATTTATTGTTGACATCTCAGGAATAAATATGGCTAGTTTCATGTTCCTGTCTATCAGCATAACACTGGTTGCTATGTTGACAAAATGCAATGCGCATTTTTAAAATAGTTCACTTTTTATCATAAGGAGGGGGGGCTGTACCGGTTTAAGACTCTGACTCTAATAAATGCTGTTCTGAGGGGGGAAATACATGATAATTATTACAAAGGACTGTTTTGATGCTTGCGACTTAAATATTTCAGTCGTACAATCAAAATTATATCATACAATAATAATACCTATATTCTCTTTATGGTGGCGCTCACCAGTTATTATGTACTTTTGAGAGAGTGCTGTATGTAAGGTGAAGTTGTTTGCATTTTAAACATGCACAGTGCAGAGAATGTTGGCATAACTATATACTACTTTCATGTAATGTGGATGAAATTTCTTTGGATATTGTTCTTTTGGAAATTTCAAATGATCTTGGGACACTGCTAACTAAAATGACTGCTCCCTTGTGCTCCAAAAATCAACCTAAATTTGTCTAAAGTACACTATTCTTGGCAGCTATTAAAATATGGAAAATGAATTTTGCCAAACTAGATAATACCAGCTTCTAAAAGTGCAATGACTGAATTACCAAATACATAAAATGTAAAAAAAAGTTATCGGCTCTTTTTTTTACAATTTACCTCTGAAGTTCGAGAAGTGAAAATGAGCAAGTAGAGCTAGCACGTTTTTGAAAGGTGCACATCTGGAGTAAGGCCAAGCTGTATATTCTCTAACCCATATTACACCCATCAATCATACATCAAAATAAAGGGAATGAAAGGTTTTTTGAACAACACCTAAGATATACAAAGTCTCTTTTAAATAACCAGTATAACTAGTGAGGCAACCCGGGGAAACTCTTTTTCTTTAAAATTTTAACCCTATGCTAAATACGAAACTGTAGAGCGCCACCAAAACCCTTTGCAGGCTCTTTCGTTTGTACTCAGCCACTGAAATCACGCGCGTATTTTACCCAATCATATCACGTCTTTTTTCACAGTCATCCAATCAGGATAATCGTTGCTTACATATTTCGGTTTTTACTGCAACTTGGCAACCAGTTACAAACTCAATAAAATGTGCAGTTTATGACAGTACAATACAAAAACGTTAGAACAAAGTCATTGAAAGCTTTTATAGCAAGTCAATTTTGTTCATGATGGCCAGAAAAATATTTTTCCATATTAATCCAGAACTATTCAAGTTAAGTACACAAGTATTGAATAAAAGATCTCTGAACATTTATACAGTATCATATAATTTAAAAAAAAATATTCACCTTTATTTATATTTCACTAAAATTGTGAGAAGTTTGTATGAATAATTTTCATAAACATTTTATGAATATAATGATATAGAAATTTCATATACATTTTTAAGAAATATCTTAATGGTGCATCAAAGTACTTAAATTGTTCATGAAGCAAATTCATGACATTTCAGAAACTTCAAAGATATCATAATAGTTCATAAAAGTTCATCATTGTGTTCATGAACTAAAGTACATGATTCATCAAATTTCTTGAAGTGTTCATGAACTTAGGTGATGAACGTTCATGGCTATTTGTTCATGAACTCAAATGATGAACTGATCATGAACATTTCAAGTATGTTCATGAACATTCATGATTGTTCATGAAGTCATGCAGTCATGAATTTTTTTTGTAGGGGTAACAACTCTAATCTTAAGATACCTCAAGATTTCTTAAGGAATATTACACTTACAGTACTTATTCTGCAGCCAACACAGAGATTTAAATCTCACATATTCAATTCATCATTACCATCATCATCATCATTATCATCTCTATCATCACTGTACTCTAATCTTTTTAATTGTACCATAATTTTAAAAATTACTCTTGTTAACCTAAATCAATCCCAAAAAGATCTTATATTGTTTTCTTGCTAAATTCCAGGGTCCTCCATCAAATAATATGCTATAACATAACAAAATGTGTGGATTCAATACCTGCCCTGGTCAGTCCAAGTCCACATAACAAAAGTTGTGGATTCCTTACCTGCCCTGTCTAGTCCAAGTCCACTGTCTTGGTGGTGTGTCGTTGAGAAAGGCAGGAGTTCCCATTTCTTTGCACAATATAGCCAATAGTATGTTAAAATTTAACCCATCTGCTGCAACGGGACACATCATATACTGTGGCATCGCCAACACAAAAAATCTTCCAAATGTAAACAAGTTGTAGAGGAAATGTATTGTTTGTTACAATCATCCTGAACACAACATAACATGTCAAGCTGGAGTAAATATAGCTTTTTTGGCTTAAGAAGACTAATCTGATTGCACGATAACATCAAATTTGTTGCAATGACCTTGATTGAGTGAGGCAAAACAAAAAAAACGTGCCCAACAAAATGTTTTTTTTCACTTTAATGTGAAAAGTACTAGATAGATTTATCAACAACAACAATTTGAATCTGATGAATTAATAAGGATTTACAGCCTGAATCAGTTTCCCAATAGTCTGCTGAATGCACAAACATATTTATTTTATGTTTAAAATAAATTTCCATTCTAAATGTGTACCATTTAAACTACATTAAATCAATTAAATTGCAAAAATTAATCATGCAAACAGAACTAAACTAAAAATTCATCCTTTAGTAAAACAAAGAAAAGAATTTTTAACTATATCATTTCACTTTATATGTTTAAAATTCCTATATTTTTATTTTTATTTGTTGCCTTTCCTAATAAGTTTAACAAATAAATGTACAATGGCTAAAAGTGTAACAAATAAAAAAGTAAAAGACATAAGAGTGTTGTTGTTGTTGTTGGGCTTAACACCATTTTTCAGCACATGATAAGCTATTCATGGCAGCCAATATTAATGGTGGAGGAAGAAACTGGAAATCACCGAAAGAACCACCAACCCAAAAAGAACCACCAACCCCACGATAAGCTACTGGCAAGCTTTCTCACATATCCACATTCCTGAATCCTAGACTCAACCCACGAAGACAGAGGTGAGATGGCAGTGATCCATAACAGTGTGTAACACATATAACATAAATGTGTAACACATATAAGTGTACAATAGATAAAAATATAACATATAAGCTTATAATATATAAAAGTATAACATATTTAAGAGCAAATTAAAAAAGTTATAAATGAAAAACATCAATGAACACAGATTCATGAGAATCAAAAGAGAACTGAAGTATGTTACTGGTACCATATATACTCACTTATAAGTTGAAACAAACTGCAAACAACAAAACTCCTGATCTGCTGTAGTATAAGGTGTCTGCAGATCAAAGTCTATGCTAACTGTCTTACTGATTATTCCTAAAATGCTGTACAGACCCAGACCTGCTAGTGCATTATGCAACAGCAGATATGGGTCAATGCAGCTTGCTGTTTGGACTCATAAGTGAGGTAATATATCTGCTGGAATTGGATGCTGCTAACTCTCATTCTTGGTTTGAGTCATGGGAGGTGAATTCATGGAACTAATGTACAGGTTTTTTGATAGTTGTGTCCCTTAATTTTATACCCTCCAACATTTTATACATGTACATGTCAGTTTTCCTTAAGATCATGCTTTTATAAATGCACAATTTTTTTACTAAATAAATTACAATTAAGAGCATTAAAAATTTTGATTCATTTCATAAAAGATGAAGTTCACGAGGTATGAGTGTATATCAGCTCTCCAAATAGTAAGGATAAATATAAACATATATCATTAATTCATGCATAATATATGTAAACTATAGAAAATCTGTCATCACACTTCAAGTTTTATCTTATATCTAAAACCAGTGGTGGAAATACTGGAGGTCAGATCATTACCAGATTTTTTATGGGACCAACAAGACATCACAAGAAGTCTTCCAGTGAAAACTGCATATCAATATCACTGGCCATTCAGAAAGTATATCAATAAGTTTCAAGATTGATGTTACAGTGGTTATAATGGATGCAACCATTTTCATTTGGAACAACCAGAAATTATAGAATGTCTTTTTGTGAAAGTTCTATATTGATCTGGTTATTTATTCAAGAGAAGTATCATTAACAAGATTTTCAATGTGGGAACCATATTGGAGTGTCGTTGTTGTTGTTGTTGTTGTTGTGGGGCTTAACGCCATTTTTCAGCACACAATAGGCTATACATGGCGGCCAGTATTATTGGAGTGTCAACATTTTCAATTAAGACCAATTAGATACCATAAGAAATCTTTAAATAAAAACCCCACTTTGATGTGACTATCCATTCTGAAGGAGTACCTACTCTATATAACAAAATTTGTAAGAGAACTGCTATGGTAGACATACTGGTGGTCTGAGCAGCTGCATTTTCAGAAAGGACCAACTAAATCATGAGACAAATGTGTATGTAAGATTTTATGGTAATTCACCAAGGAGTTTAGCTAATGGATAGATTGACAACATACAACATGCCAAAGCTACTTCTGGTCTATAGCCAGTATAACCAAATAGATGCTCTCATTAAATATGAATAAAATTGAACAAGTGGTTTTTAAGGAGATGCTCAAGGCTTTTTCTATTTTTTAAATGGAGGCCATATCCTGTGATAGATGCATATCATTTGTATAAATGTGAACAGTTTGATGTTGGATCAAATTGGTGTGTTCCAGACTGATCACTGGGTTTTGAAGAAGGTATCATGTTATTCAAAGCTTTGTTATTAACTGCTGGCATAATTCATAGTAGATTTTATATAATGGCATAATTCATAGTAGATTTATACTACAATGGCATAATTCATAGTAGATTTATACAATCCATGCCATGGCATAATGCATGGATACTCCCTGTTGAACACATTGGATTGACAGTTTAAAGAGGAGTTTCAAACAGCTGATGTTGACTGATACAAAACACATGATAGAAGACTCATGACAGACACAGGAACTTACAATACAAGCTAACTTTAGTCTCAAAAACAAGTAAACCAAGGAATCAAATGGCACATAAATTAATGATTAGGCTTCAAATCTGCAATGTGAAGTTTATAAACTATATTTTAAACAAATAGTAACATAATCAATTAAGTATGCATGTATATGGGGGGTGTATGCATGTAGGTAGGTAGGTAGGCATGCAGGCATACATGTATGTATCTTCAACTTAATTGTTAATTTTTGTTTGCATTGCTAAAAAGGCTCAAATGAACATTGGTTTTCTTCTAATGAAAATTAGAAGCACTGACCCTAAACACATCTACTGATGAAGAACTGTTGGTATGATAGCTCATTTAATGGCTTCACTATTCTGATGTGTAACATTACATGGCCCAGCCTAAGTCCAGAGTCATCACTGACCAAGGTCTCAAATAAAACAAATACATTACTATACTTTAAAGATGCACTGGTCTTAATCCTGGCATGTTTTGTGGGATGGCAGCAGCTGCTGAAATTAGCCATTAATATAATGAAGGTAGAAGAGCTTACTGCCACAGATGCCTGTTATACCATATTCCAACTTTGTGGATTAGATCAATCTTGAAAAAGGATCTTACTGGTAATGTATATCAATATGCACAATCATAGTAGGAGAGAAATGAACCTATAAAATGGAAAGCAGGTACAAATATGAAAAGGGAGTTAACTCTTCTAGGACAAAAATACATGTGGTAGGGATGCAGTTATGACATAGCAGGTGTAAAATTTACACATAAAATTATACTTAAATTACCCAGTGCACATTATGCTAAAGAAGATTTTTGTTGCTGGACTGACAAGCGAGCATAAACAGTAACTACCAGTGGCTTTATCAAGGTTATAAATCACAAAGATAAAAACATGTCAACAAATTACAAATCAATATGGAAGGCAGTCAGAAATACACAAGATATACCCTACTTTTTAAATTGCTACAAAAATAAATAATCAGTCACATGATGGAAACAACATAACAATCAAGCTTCAAAAATGAGACATCATTTGGACAAAATATTTGACCAGTTTAAGAAGCTAGCCAGTATAAAGAGATTTAATCAGAATTTCAGTGTGCCCATAGATGTATATATAATGTATCATTTAGCACCTTTACAAAAATATCACAGGAAAATAAGATTAAAATAGGACTACTGTATATACTCACTTATAAGTTCAGTCCAACTACAAACTGCACAAACCCAGATTTGCCACCACATAATGGGCCAGCAGATCTGGTTCAATGTAGTTAGGAGCAATCGGTAGACAAACAATATAGACTCTGATCAATAAAAATTATGCTATAAGTATGAGTTCTGATGTTTCAGCACAGTTTAAATTATAGTATTTGATAACTGTGAGCACTATCATATAATCAAAAACATCTTGATTAGTCTTGTTCACTAAGCTGTTTGACACATTTTAACAACTAATCAAACACATCCTGATCTGTCTTTTTACTAACCTACTTAACACATTCTCAAAGACTGGATTCATATCTTGATAATAAGAACTCCTTCTGGTATCACATAATGGTGTTCTGTGGTGTTGCACAAAACAACCAATCAAATTAAAGAAATAACATGATTAATTCCAAACCAGCACATAAAAACAATTTATCACTAATTTTTATCCAAAGCCTTCCAGTATTTCTTCCATAACAATAACTGGGACCAGTCTAATAAATTGTTCAAAAAGTTGTCAAAAAATTGCAGTGGTTCTATTATTAGACATAGATATATTTAGTTGTTGTTCTGGGGCTTAAGGCACAAGATAGGCTATACATGGCGGCCAGTAATAATGGTGGAGGAAAAATCCAGGAAATCATGGAAAGAACCACTGACCCACAAGAAGCTTAACTGTCAAGCTTTCTCACATATCCACATTCACTGAATCTTAGACTTGAACCATTGCAGACAGAGGTGAGATGGAGATATATTTAGTAAATATTTCCATAAATATTTTTAAAAGGAAGGGAGAGCCAGGGGAATAAAAAACATTGCCTTACCTTTGAATACATATGGTAATTATGTTTTGGATGGAATGCAATACCTGGCCTTAACATAAGGGCAACAGCAGATTTTATTCTACTGCAGTCTCATGTCAGTGCATCTGATTCAACAGATGTAATAAACTGCTTCTTAAGTATCAAATGATCAACCACTCTGGTGGCCTATTGGTAGAGCATCCACTTTGGATGTGAGAGGTCACAGGTTTGAATCCTGTCCAAGTCAACCCAAAGATATTTAAAAAATTATACTTACAGCTGCCTTGCTTGCCACTCATCATTAAGAGGTTAGAGTTAGGACTGGTCTACCTCAGTGAACACCTCTTTTCTCTCTCTGTAGATCTTCTGTTCTAGCCTTACTTAGATACATAAATGCTCTGGTGGCCTAGTGGCTAGAGTGTTCACTTTGGATGTGGGAGGTCACAGGTTTGAACCCTGACCAAGTCAACCCAAACATATTATTATTACTCATAGCACAGGCCTAAGGAGAATTACTCAAGAAGGCTTTAAATAAATTTAGAATTTTGAATTATATAAATTTTTAAATTTGGTTTTGTAACACAAAAGACTATACCTATAAGGTATTTTATTAATTTAGAATTACAAATAAAGAAAGAAATATATCTTATGTCCAATTCGAACATATATTGTCCTCATGTTGAGGGATACTGCACCACCTATGCACCACCTATCGCCTGCCTGCACAATCCAGCACCCATACTACCATGGCTATTGAGACATTACCAAAAAAATGATGCTCTTTAGCGCTCATATAGACTCTGGAACTATAGACTCTGGAACATACAGACACACTCTACAGACACAGCACAACATACATATATATTAAATATATGTTAATCTTGAAACCTTGGCACTGGCTGGGTTAGGATTTAAATACAGAGAGTAATGTATTATTATTACTCATAGCACAAGCCTAAGGAGAGTTAATCAAGAATTTATGGGGCTTTAAATAAATTTAGAATTTTGAATTATATAAATGTTTTAATTTGGTTTTGTAGTCCGAAAGACTATACCTATGAGGTATTTTATTAATTTAGAATTATAAACCAAGTCAACCCAAAGACTTTTAAAAAATTATACTTACAGCTGCCTCTCTTAGGATTCATCATTATGAGGTTAGTGTTAGGACTGGTTAGCCTCAGTGAACACCTCTTTTCTCTCTCTGTAGATCTTCTGTTCTAGCCTTACTTAGATACATAAATGCTCTGTGGCCTAGTGGTTAGAGCATCCGCTTTGGATGTGGGAGGTCACAGGTTTGAACCCTGACCAAGTCAACCCTAAGACTTTTAAAAAATGGTACTTACAGCTGCCTCGCTTGGTACTCGCTTGGTACTCGCTTGGTACTCTGAGTTTAAAGTTAGGACTGGTCAGCCTAGTGTCAGAATAATTAATGTGACTGGGTGGGACATTATGTCACATGTCTGGGCATGATGCCCCAGTGATAAGACATGCTATAAACTGTCACACTGCAGACATAGAAGTGATAGACTGAAAAACTGTTAAAGCTCTTAAAAATCTAAATCACACATACAAATCAAATGATGAAAGTTGCCCCTGATAGATATCTCCAGCTTCTGATTAATCATGTTGAAATCTACAATATCTTTGTATAATTTATTGACCTCTTTTGTATAATTAACATAAATAATAAAATCTGTCCAGGTATCCTGCTTGGTAGGTCCAGCTATTTCCTACCTAACAGACAAATCAATTGATTATCAGCCGACTGTAATCTCCTTATTGCAATTCTCCATTGGCAATCATGGCTGAAGGTTCAGTTTTCAAGTCCACTTATTAAAAAAAATTCTATGAAAGAGGAGCAAGCTTGTGTTGGTTTAAAGATTAAATAAGACATTTTATCTCCAAATACATGGTACCAGTATATCAAAGAAATGCTTGATGGGGACAAAATGATACCTACAAAACTTGGGCCAAAGGCTACCTGGGAATGCAAATACAAGTACAATAAAACCATTTACATACTTATATCTGTAGCAACCAGACTGGCAATTATCTATCATACCCATCTATTAATATGGGTGACAGATGAGATGATATGGGAAGGTAACAACTGGATAATTCAACAAGTTATGAATTATTTAAAGAAATAATATCCAATATTATTGGTGGGCTGGCATGCAATTGAACAGTTTATATTCATTTTAGCATGAATAGTATTCAATGGGTAAACCTGAGTTAGGCTGATCTTTATACTGTATGAAGTCTTTGAAGGACAGAACCACTTGATATCACTGTACATGAAATCAGCCATGTAAAAATAAACATTAAAATTCAAAACGTTTGTAAAATTTCACCAACCTTAAAAAATGAGATTTCTGAAGATGAGGTCAAGCATGCAAAGAATAAACATTGAAATTCAAGAGATCTGTAAACTTAAAAAATGAAGCTTGATAACTTGACTTACACTGTCCTTGCTAAGCTACCTGCAAAGTGAGAAACATTTTAAGCTGCTCATTGTTGCAAGCTTTGTGTAATAAATCTGTTTTCACCTGTCTCATGATATTCTTATTTTTGTTTATCTACTACCCAAATGACAAAAACTCGAAAACACAACAAAAACAAAAATCAATAGAAAATGATGTACAGTCCATTTACAATTTATAAAGCTGCAAAGGCATGTACACACATGGTTTAACTATCAATTCTGCATACATGCCTGTTTATAAAAATATTTTTCAAGTGAGAGACAGAGACAGTTAGAGACATATTTTTAACACCACAATATACATGCCTGTATAAATGGAAAAGCTTACCAGTCAAACAGCTTTACACTTATGCTCATTAAATAATACTTGGCAGTTAATAAGGTCAATTATTATAAAGGTGATTACAAAATCCAGGTAGAAAAAAATGTTTTTTAAAAAAAACAAAACAAAAACAACTACTCAGATTGCTGAGTGATTGTCAGATCAGATGTAAACCATGCATTAATACATCAAAAATGGTAAAAAAATGTTTATGTAATGTGAAGACCTGAATTCATATAAGACCTATAGTTGATATTTAGTAGCAAGTAGACAGGTGATGGATACAAGACCTGAAACTCTAGCTGCCAATGTGTCTATAAATAAAATAAATTCACACCTCTGACATTGATATTATTAGTTTTATCTAAACATGTTAGGAATTACAAAGGCATACAGGGATACAGTAGCTAGGGAGATTTGTGTTGCTAATGCTTTGAGCCCTTGAAGATTTCATCAGGCTTATTTGCATTGGTAATGTACACAACCTGGAACAACCAGTTCCTCTTCTTCTCCAAGAAGCAACTTCTAATATTCAGATGCAATGCATCATACTGAAAAACTATATTGGTAGGGTCATGATTGGAGAAGCTTTCTAGAATCTCAATTTTAACTTCATACATATAATCATGAACATAAGTGTATGATTTCAGAACTCACCTATTCAAAGTTTTAGTAGTCTCCTATAATTATTGTAAAATATGTGTATGTTAGTACATGTATTAATATGTATACCCCTAGTTCATGGGTGTGGACTAAACTGAGGCTACGACACCATAGCTGGTCATCATGCAAATTAAATTTGGACTAAAATGATCTTGACAACAAAATTGTATTAATTTCCTAATTAAAGTTTTCTTGCTACATTTTAACTCTGAATTGTTTTAAAATCTTTTTAAAAATTTCTTTTAATCAACGCTATGTAGCCAGTATTCTACTAACATCTTGTTAAAACAAGTGAGCAAGCAAAAACCCAAAATAAATTTTTAATATATTTTGTCAAATCAAATATATAATAAGTTAATGAAAAAAACTTTAATGAACTGATACTAAAAAAGCTAGACTTAATCAGATGGTCCATGACTCATTAAATCTTCTGCCTCGGCTATTGTAGATAGCATAACATTCATAATCAATTTAAGTATTGCAACCTCATCTGTCCCCAAAATATGGAAAACTACAAATGTAACTCCTATTAAAAATCTGGTTCAAAGGATGATACTGACAACTACCAGTGAATCTCCATACTACCAAACTTGTCAAAATTGATTGTAAAGCATGTCCATGACTCTTTCATATCATATTTAACCAAACACCTGCAGTTACAACCTAATCAATCAGGCTTTAGACAGAAACATTCACGTGAGATTAGCTTGATAAATGGCTTCAAGCACTTGACCAAGGTAGAATAATAGGATCTGTATTCGTAGATTTCAGGAAAGTAGATTTCAGGAAAGCTTTCGACATGGTGGATCATGAAATCCTTTTGAAGAAACTGAAAATCTACCAATGTGCTGAAAGCACAGTTAGATGGTTTACTTCATACTTAAGTGAGAAAACACAACATGTTTATATCATGTTCTGTCTGAACCTGGAACTATTAGATGTGGAGTACCACAAGGCTCAATTCTAGGTCCATTACTATTTATTTTATTTTTAATGACATACCACTTGTACTAAGGGACTCAGTATCATCTACAGATCTCTATGCAGATGTCAAAACATTGTTAGACATCCAAAACACAAAGCATGAACTCAAAATTTCTCTACAGAATGCCCTAAACAAACTTGGCAACTGGTACACATGCACTGGCATGGTGGTTAATACTGGTATAACTGAAATATTACCTATCTCAACACAGAGAAAAAGAACAAAACTTGATAGTGATGAACTATGTCTGACATGGAAGGATAAAAGTTTGCAAATGGTCTGTCATGATAATCTACTTGGAGTTTTGATGAACTATAACCTATCATGGACTGTACATATCAAATATATCAGTAAAAAAAAGTCAATTCAAGTTTATGGCTTCTCAGAAGGATAAGACACTTCTCCCTGAAAGGCACAGAAAACTATTTTATAACAGTTAAATACAACCCTATTTAGACTACCATAATACAGTATGGGGTAATTCAAATGATAGAAACTTAGCAAAGCTGGCACATCTCAAAAAAGAGCATTTGAGTTCATATCAAACCAGAAAGAAAGGAAGGAAAATTTACCTGGTAAGTTTAAAATATTACCTATTAAAGACTGAATCCATTTTAGAAAAGCCAAATTAATGTACAGGATATTCAATAGTAGTGCTCCTGAATATTTACAATCACTATTCCAGTATAGGCTACCTGAAAATACTCCCCATCTGTGATCTATGTCTATCAAACATTACAAAATTCCCAAACCAAAAAAAGGAATTATTTTTAAAAATTTTCCATTACTCTGGAACTTTGCTCTGGAATAGTATTCCAGTTGGGAAGTTGAGATTCATAATGCCCACTCTATTTCTTTTTTCCAAAGCATTATATCAAGTGGCTTCAGAGATGCAGCAAAAAAAAAAATTCATTTGAATGAGGACCTCAAGGTATATTAGTTCTTAGGTAATTGCGTTACCCTCTTTAAATAAAGTCATAATAATAATATAAATCCTTGATTAATGTAGTTTTGTATTTTTTTAAACAATAAACTATTCAGTAAAAGTCAGTATTTGAGTGTTACCTCTTAGTCACTGCCATAGTACACCCCAGCATTGTAAAAAGTTCATTCATCATTACTTAGAGTTTGCCACTGAATAAATGTATTTACTACTGCTTACAAATGCGCTGATAAAAAAGAACTTCCTGAGCAATATGGAAGAATCTATGTTTTCAAAAACATAAGTACTTTACCAATGTTAGTAAAGCATAAAGTGTAAGTCACAGTGTCTCCACTATACAAAGGTCTCATCAACATATGCAACTTTCCCATTTAAAAGACATCATGCTGAGTAAAAAGAACCTTAACTTGATCCAAATTGGTGTAGATGAGGTAAATCCCATAAGTGATAATCTAGGTCCTTGACACAATGCCTATGCTCATATGGAAGAGTTGTAGACATGCATAAGCTGAAACTGTTTAGATTTATAGGCCTAGTTCAAACATATTTCTTGTGTGATAATGTTATATACTTTCCATCATAGCTTCTCCAAATAAGTATTGTTAAATCAATGTTCACAAGAAACTGCATTGCAGTATGTTGAATGGTTCTTGAACAATGGAGATTAAAATTAATACCCCTTGAGAAAATATAAAGTTAATTGTGAATTACTGTAACTTTATTCCAAATGGAAATGATTACACAAAATGCATACAAGGCACACACACAGATCTCTGAGTCAATGTACAAAAAAAATTGCATCAAAATCTGATGAATCATTCCGAGTTATTTTATTTCCATGAACTAAATAAAGCTGAGAATTACAGGAGTCTCTTGCAGAGACTGACACTCTCCTGCCAAAAAGAATTTTCAGAATAGAATATAAATGCACTTATTCTTTTTATTAGTTCACCTGGATATAAGACCAGAACAGCTTATGGTATGGCCTTGCATTATTCTGTCTAGTCTGGGGTAAATATTTATAATCTAATCTAATTCTAACAAACTTGGAATAATGGTCTATAGGAATAAAATCTTGGAGAAGTTCAATAATCAAGGAGATTTACAAACAGTAATCTTGTGTATATGATTGTTGTTGTTGTTGGGCTTAATGCCATTTTTCAGCACACGATAGGCTATTCATGGCGGCCAGTATTAATGGTGGAGAAAGAAACCAGAAAATCACCAGAAAGAACCAACGACCCATGAGAAGCTACTGGCAAGCTTTCTCACATATCCATATTCCCCTAATCCTTGTATATGATTACTTATTGTTGTTACCATTCTGGAGACTATATTTCTAATCTAATTTTGATCACACTTGCAACATATTCTTATCTCATTAAGATCTTAGATGAGTTCAATAATAAGTAAGATCCATGCATATTAATTAGCTTATTCTGCATCTGATGTTGTTACCACTGTGCAGTCAAAATTAGTAGTTTGTATATTTAAGCAAGGGAAGTAACCTATCTTTAGTCTATCAAGAATCAAAGATTTTGGGGCTGTTAAAAGAGTTCTTCTTCTTCCACTTGGAACCATACTTCACTATTTGGAAATGGTGGGGGAAAAAAGAGTTTTAAAAATGTTATTCTGACCAACCAATCCAACATCTTTTAGCATGAACACTTGTATTTTGCAATGCTCATATATATATATATATATATATATATATATATATATATATATATATATATATATATATATATATATATATATATATATATATATATATATATATATCAACTAAGTCCTGAAAACCTTTGTCCCTTCCATATTTCACTACATGTATGAATTTGTATATTTGTATTTACAGTTTACAGTTGTCATTTACCCTGCAGAACAATAATAGGTCAACTTGGACCTTTTGTACTTTTTAACTGTTGAGTATTAAAACAATCTCAGATATTCTTGTGAAACTTCAACATAACAAATTTGGTAACAAAAGTACTTGCTTACATGTCAGATCTAGTACATACTGGAGATAGATATACCATTAATGCAGTTCACAATTCTTTGTCATGACCTTTAAAGAATGAACCTGTTAACATAGAGAATAAGTGAACCTGTGTCACACAATGTCAAGATATGCCCAGTATCAAGTTTGATTAAATCTATAATTAAAATCTTGTTGGCTCACCACCCCAACACTTAGTACCATTATTTAACAGGCACAGTTCAATGTATCCATTATATCTAAAAAATAGTCTGAAAGGACCTATTTATAATTGATTGTGTTATCATTCTGACATACCAGTAAAGCTGAAAACCTGACCTTTGGCCTTCAAATCAATGTCAAAGTGCTGTCAACTGTTCACTGGAATGCAACTAAATAAAATAACTTGGTTTTAATTCACTTGCATGTTTATAGGTCATTGTGTTCACAACCTCCAGTGAAGTACAAAAAGGAAATCAATGACTTGACATAAGGGTCAATTAAATCTGGTTTTTATAAACCTCCTTTGCAGATACTGTATGTTGGTGGCCAGATCAGAAACAATTAAATATTACAAGAAGTGTTTTAGCAAAATGCCAAGTCAATGCCACTGTTCATGCAAGAAGAGCATTTATATGATTTTCAGGATGGCCACTATGGTGCCATTTTGGAGGTCAGATTTTCAAAATGAACCAGTTACACATTGTTACAACAGCAGTTTAGTGAAAATCCTGTGTCAACTAGACCCATCAAGTATTCAGGAAAAGTAGCCACATAAAGATTTTCATAAAGGCTCTCAATGCAGCCATTTTAGAGATCAGCATCATAATTTATGACTGGAGCAATTATGCACTGCTAAAAAGAAATACTCTTTTATAAGTATTGGTTTAGCCATCCATCAAGATGTACATATTATCTTTTTTAAATTTTGGGAGGTCATAGTAGTTTCATTTCAGGCCATCTACATACCAATGGAAAATGTTTTAGTGAAAACACCATGATTATATGACCATTCAATAAGGTTAAGTAGCAACAGTATATAACAAGATTTTCAAGATGGCTGCTATAGTGACCAAATTGGATGAATAAGGAGTACCATTTTCATTTTAGACAAAGAAGACACCATAGTCTTTAGTTGAAACTTAATGTTAATATTTATATCCAGTAAGGAGCAGTAATAAGATTTTCAAGATGGCTGTCATTGTGGTCATACTAAATGTCAGATTTCCAACAACTTCCTATAGGACCTGAACTGGACATTCATGTAATAAGAAGGGTCATCCATTCAGGATGGTCATGAACATGGCTATATTGGATGTCAAATTAAAACAGCTTTCATTGAGGACCACCTAGGCATCATAAAAAGTCTTTCAGTGAATATCCTATGCCAGTAAGACCATCTGTGATAACAAGATACTATTTTCATTTAGCTGCCATACAGGATGTCTTAGCAGCACTATTTTCATTCAGCTGCCATACTGGATGTCTTAGCAGCACTATTTTCATTTAGCTGCCATACTGGATGTCTTAGCAGCACTATTTTTCATTTAGCTGCCATACTGGATGTCTTAGCAGCACTATTTTCATTTAGCTGCCATACTGGATGTCTTAGCAGCACTATTTTCATTTAGCTGCCATACTGGATGTCTTAGCAGCACTATTTTCATTCAGCTGCCATACTGGATGTCTTAGCAGCACTATTTTCATTTAGCTGCCATACTGGATATCTTAGCAGCACTATTTTTCATTTAGCTGCCATACAGGATGTCTTAGCAGCACTATTTTAATTTAGCTGCCATACTGGATGTCTTAGCAGCACTATTTTCATTTAGCTGCCATACTGGATGTCTTAGCAGCACTATTTTCATTTAGCTGCCATACTGGATGTCTTAGCAGCACTATTTTCATTTAGCTGCCATACTGGATGTCTTAGCAGCACTATTTTTCATTTAGCTGCTATACAGGATGTCTTAGCAGCACTATTTTCATTTAGCTGCCATACTGGATGTCTTAGCAGCACTATTTTCATTTAGGACCAACCAGACCATGGAATGAATTTACTAGTCATGTTTCATGGTAATCCTCCAAGTAATTAAGAAGGAATCTACTAGTGGAAAGATGACTGATGCATTTATAATGGATGGAGGACAATAAGCCATCACATACTCTCTGTGTATAACCCAAAAGAGTTAAAAGCAGAAAGACAAAATGCAACATCTTTACAAAGGCACAATTAAGTGTAATTCCAATTACTTGTAAAGGATGCAGAACCTTGGTGGTTACAAGATGTGTAAATAGACTAATGAACTGACAAACAAAAGGAAAAGGTTAATTATTGTAGCAATATAATTTCAATATGGAAAAGATAAATTTGTCCAAATCTTTAAATGGTAATCAGGGGTGATAACTTTGAGAGTCCAACTGGTTACTTGCATATACTATCTCATATTAATGTTCGACATGGTTATACAAAAAATATTACAAACAATACAAAAGGTATTTATGCTCAAACAGAAGATATCTATCACCAGAATAAAACTTATCTACCACCTATCTACATCTCTAGTGTCTATAAAAATGTTATTGAATGCAAAGAACACACCTATAGTTCATGATTATCATATTTTAATTTGATCATTAACTGGGTCAATGAGTACACTTAAATACAGAAACACATTTTCATTCATCAATGGATCATAAACATATATATTATAAATTCTACACCTTTTCTGCCAACAATAAGCCTTGCAAATGAAATCTTGAGAAGGCACATGACTTTTTATTCTCTCCAACACTTGCTCAATGAATTCCAGTGTGTGCCAGCACAAATAAACTGAATGAATGTCAGTGATGATTGACTTGCTGGAATTCAATAAATGGTTTGCTTTAGCAAGTAGTAAAGCCATAATTTATTATGAAGATTGGTTATGACAGCTGACCTACCCAATTTTTCAATTTTATTTACTACTATAAATGCATTAAATATGTATGAGAAGTCTATATTACACTGGGATTTATAAACAGATATTGAATTTATTTTAATCTCCTTTTTCCCTTGAACCCTTTCACTGCCAAGGTGCCTCAGTCTGAGTGTTACTGGGGATAAATGTCAGATTATGCCGAGGTTCCAGTTCCAGCAGATGATTTTTATGATCATTATGAAAGGCATTTAAGTTAGACAAAAAATTCCCAGGGTAGAAAAATTCATCTTACCCTTGAGGTATACAAATTCATACACTTTGATAAATTATATAATTCACATGTCATTGTTGCATATATTGTAAACACATGAATCAAAGTATTTTTACCAAAATTGCTGGATCTGAAGGGTGAGAAATATAATCCTCCCCATGTACGTATTCCAGATTAGAATCCTCCCCATGTATGTGTTCCAGATTAGAATCCTCCCCATGCATGTGTTCCAGATTAAAATCCTCCCCATGTATGTGTTCCAGATTAGAATCCTCTCCATGTATGTGTTCCAGATTAAAAAAAGTCATTATAAGATCAAAATAATGAATGGCCAAGCTTAATTCCCTATTCAAATTTTATGGACTCTGGCTACATTTACCAACCTTACCTTACACTACATGGGAAGACTGTGTCTCAGGCTATCCTAGAATTACATGGATTTTTTTTTAAGCCTAATTACTTAAACTTCTGGATTGGTAATGTTGTGTTTAATGCCATTTTTCAGCACAATCTAGGCTATACATGGCAGCTAGTATATATTGGTAGAAGAAGAACCATAAATCCAAAGGAAGCTTTCTCATACATGCAAAGTCAGCTTATAGTTGCGATGTGAGTCACCTGTAAAGTGAGGACCTAAATTCACTTGGCCAAGGAGGTGATCCTTCAACCTAAGGTTTAGTGTCTGGAGCCTTGAGGCACAAGAAAATGTTACACATTAAATTGAGTATCATAAATTCTATGTTCAATATACATCCTAAAATGAGGAACCCATATTTCAAACTAACTCTTTAAAATGTAGTTCATTATTGCAACATGAGTGACACATTACAAATAAGAACCTTAAACAAATGGATATCCCAAAATGACTGTGTCAAATTGGTGCATAACACCTGACAAAGAGGGCATTTACTGATGCAAAGATGTTTTAATTGGTTATCAGAACCCAGAACTAAAATCAAGTGAAAATTAAAATTTGCATGACAAAACCAGATTTACACAATTAAATGGGACATATGATCATACCTGCATTATAGGACAGGAAGCAATATACTTGGTGGCATTGTATTGAGGGACTACTGTATCACCTAATATAATTTGTGCTGATGACTGCTTTTTATGGAACCAAAATGTAGTTGTTCATAATGAAGGATCAACTCATAGTCTTTGCTTCATTTTTCCTGACCAAGGTACCTGTAATTCAACTGCCTGCCAGAAACCTAAGAAGCTTTCTGATCTTCATAAAATCCCATTCTTTCCTCAATAAAGACATGTAAGGATGCATCATTAAGTCTATCATCACTAAAAGCCAAGGAAAATAATCCATTATGCTCTTTTATCCTCTGTGCAGACACTTCCTTATCTCTCATAATTATGCACATGCCTTCTTAAGCAATCTGTCTGAATCAGCCAATAAAAGTTGATCTTGTAAGCTAGGCACTCACCTATGTCCATATGATTTAGAGTCTTGGATTGGGCAAACATGGGTATGCAAGAAAGTTTGACAGTATCTTCCCATGGGTTGGTGATTTTTCCAGGTTCTTCCTTCATGAATTGATTACTGGCCACTATGTCTATCCTATCATGTTATGAAAAATGGCATTAAATTCATGACAACTATTTTAACCACTGTCAATTAGTGATCAATAAAACAGCAATTTCACTGACATGTAGCAAAGTGTGTTGGCAATGACTGTGTCATTGTTGACTTGTATTTATCTGTGCATACTCATGAAAAAAATAAGAAAATCCCAACATGGAAACTATTATGTAATAAAGGAACAGCATTGATTGGAACCTTTGCATGTTAGTGTTGAAAAAAATAAGAAAAATAATAATTATGCTGTGTCTTACTTATCTTTATCACCCTCTCTGGCTATTTATTTGTTTGGTGATGGAAGGATTTCTTGATCATTTTTATATGTAGCAAAATTAGGGAGCCAATTGGAAACCCCGCTGATGGAGCATCAGACTCATAATCCAAGGGCCACGGGATTTGTATCCACCTGGGTCACCTTGGATTGGCTGCCTTGGTGTATTTTTGGGAAGACAATTAGCTCCATTCCTACAGTCTCATATAACCAATAATGTGTTAAAAATGCCATTAAAAACCAACAACAACAGACACTAAATCTATGTATGGAAACCTTTTTTCAAATCTCCGTTACATATTTAGTCTAAATTCATTCAGTATTTGAAAACATACTTATCAAAACCTTGAACTCATATAATGGCAAACTGCAATATCTGTTCCATATCAGCATACAAAATGTTTATACTGTAGAAAAATGCATTTCTAGTGCAGTGCACTAGTATAGGTAAAATAGTAATTTTCATAAACATATTTCAAACATTTTCAAGTTCCAAGTTTTGACAATTTATGACTCAATATGAATATATATATATATATATATATATATATATATATATATATATATATATATATATATATATATATATAAAACTGTTGGAAGGTTCTGTATGTCAAAGGGCATGACATGGTCACTGATTATGGTTAAATGTGCTAAGGTCAGAATTGTCAATGGAAACAATCACATTTGGCCAAATTTTAACTTGTTTCTATGACAATGTAACAACAAGTTGCATAAAATGATATTTTACTTAAATATGCTTCAGAGATTATCACATTTGCTAAAATACAGCTTGTTTTCATTTATCATGAAAAATGCTATAAATTCTGCGTAACAAAGACTGGCAGACCATTAGTTAATAACATATACTAAAATTCATAACAAATATCTCTCGCTTTTAGTTATCCTCCAGAAATAATTAAATTGCAGCTTGTTTCCAGAACATGAAAAATATTGAATTTAGCATAGCAGAAGACATCTCCAGGCCACTAGTTTGGTATGTCACATGTACATCTGTACCAAGGTTTATAAATGAAAAAATCTCTCTCTCTCTCTCTTTTTATTTTTCTTTAATATTTGGATAAATGAAGAAACTAATTTTGCCAACTTTGACAGACAGAACCTAATCAAATGGATTTCCAGCCTTAAATGTCTCATACCAGTGATAACATTGTTCTGGCACTCAGCAGACAACACTCATGCAGAAAACCATTTAAGAGTAGATACCATCATTTAGACAAGTTTCAGTTGATTGCTATTGACAAAAGTTTCATATCCAAGTCAAGGAAAAATATAAATGGATTTCAAAACAGAAAACACAAAAGTTGATCAAATCAGCCAGCTTTTATGACAAGAATTTGTTTTGCACAGTCAAGGTCAACTGTATGTATACTTCTGGGGACAATTCTGCACTAAAACTTAAAGGTCATTGCAATGGTTTTGATAAAAAGGATCTGGCATGTACTTGTACTTTTTAACTTAATTAGGTAAAAAAAGGGAAAACAGCCAAATTACAGCATATGAGGTGTATTTTATTTCACACAACAATAATTTATTATCAAACTTCATGAATATCTCTGCAAAAGAAATTAATGGACTTAATATATCATCAAAAACTTTTTAATGGTCATACCATTTTCAAAATCTGCCTTCGTTTATTTAAAAAGTTTTCTTCTTCAAAATGAGCTTTTGTATACCCACACATTCATAAGTAATGGTATATTTAAAATCCCATGCTACACCCACCCATCTGTCCACCACACATTCTGTAAATTCTGGTTTTTGATAGATTGCACTGATACTTGGTAGATATTATGGTCATCATCTAAGATGTGCATATAAAACAACCCACTTTGCTGCTTCAATATTTATTAGAGTTACTGCCTCTTTTATTTTCCAGCCGAATGACAGAATCTTGTGAATGCAACTAATTTTGGACTTTTCACGGACTGCAGTGAATCTTGGTACATATTATGGTTAACAACGGAAGATCTGCAAATGGACAAATCACTAAGTTTCTGTGATATTAGTTATAGATATTGCCATACTCGATGCTCAACTACACAATGTACAATATGACAGAATTTTTGTAAAACAACAATGTAGTGTTGTTGGTTCCAGTGGATAACCATGAAATTTGGGAATTATTATTGTTATCTATGCACAATTTTAGTACAATTATTTCCCTTTCTGGATTAGAACCCAATGCAGAGTATGACAGAATCTTCTGAAAACAGTTAGTCTTGCAGTTTTGCATGGATTTGTACATGTTCAGCTTTTAAAAATGCATATATCAACAAATTACTTTCCCCACATAACTTTGCTATTCTTTTTACTTCAAGATGGATTTAATATATGGTAGATCTGGTGAATTTTTAAATTTTCGATGGATTACCATGAAATTTTGTAAATATTATAGACATCAACTAAAGGAAGACACATACTGACATATCACTGTTCTCACATTCTTTTAGAGTTATGGCCCCTATTAACCTGCAGCTGACTTAAAAGCAAGACACACTAGTAAATGCAAGATATAATTTTCTTTATGGATCACTGTAAAACTTAGTCTTCATCTAAAGATGTGCATATTTATAAACCTTTGCACTCCTTTGATTTTTGCTAGAGTTCTTGCCCTTTTCAGACTTGCAGCTGGATACAATACATGACAGAATTTATAAATGCAGTTTTCTATGGAATGTTGTGAATTTAGTATACATTATTGTCATTATCAGATGATATGCATATCAGCCAATCAGTTTACTCTCATTAATTAATGGGAGAATATACCAAGGTGCTCAATTTGCATAACTAAATAAAAAATTCTGATCTTTCATAGCACCCATGAGAGAAATTACAATTTTGTAAAGTATTTTCATTATCCAAAATTTCAATTAGAGATTTTTATAATTTTATTGAAACTTGTGCATAGTCCCAGTGTCACTAATGTGTGCTAATGAAGTTTAACTAATTACAATTGAATTTTTTAATACAAGCCTTGACTAAAATTTCATGCAACAAGTTACTGCCTATTAGATATACCATATATATATATATATATATATATATATATATATATATATATATATATATATATATATATATATATATATATATATATATATATATATATATATTCCCTTTATTTGTAGAGCCCTATTGCACACTACACCAAGATCAGCATTTGCATAATCTGCCAGCAGATCTGGGTCTATGCAGTTTATTTGCAGTAGGCAGTAGAACCAACAACACAGACAATAAGCTGTTGGCATGTTATATGCTGGTAGATCAGGATTTAATTCTATCTATAATATTTGCAGCTGGAATGGACTTGTAGACTTATATCTGAGGTACATTGTAATCAAGTACTTTTTAATGAAAACAGGTTTTTGAAAATTTTATTTGACAACACGTGTTTAATTCTAAGTAATACAAAAATTAAACAAGTACTTTTTAATGAAAACAGATTTTTGAAAATGTTATTTGACAACACGTGTAATTCTAAGTAATACAAAAATTAAACAAGTACTTATTAATGAAAACAGGTTTTTGAAAATGTTATTTGATAACACAGGTGTAATTCTAAGTAATACAAAAATTCAAATCTAAGAGCTGTGATAAAAGCATCTAAAGATGCTTCCTGGAATCAACAGTCTTCCTTGAGCAACTAAATCCTAACTGGACCTCCCTGTCGGAACACCTACCATATATATTCACTTATATGATGAGCTCAACTTCAAAATGCACAGACCAAGATCTGCTGTTGCATCATGTGCCAATAGTTCTGTGTCTGTGCAGTTTGTTAGGAATAATTAGTAGAACAAACAACATTGACCCTGATCATCTGGCACATTATTCTACAGCAGATCTGAGTACCTTTATCGTTTTCAGTTTGACTTGACTTATAAGCAAGTCCATTCGGTAATTCAATTTCCAGCATAAATATAGTCCTAAAGGTTGCAGTAGTATAGGGCATGGGTATCAGGGACAAGTCCATTGTTCCTTGGTGGTTCAATAGCACTGTTATCTCCTTATCGATACCGTCCTGCTCAATAAATGAGAGCTAATTGGCTTTCCCAAACTTCGCCGGATTAAGCACCGTGGACGCCCATAGGCAGTCAAACTTTTGGGGCCCCATGCCCCTAGTCGGCCTGGTGCTTACTAGAAGTAGAACGCCAGTGTCCAGTCGATTTTACTCGTTTAAATTAGCCTACCAGTGCCAAGACATAAAATGTCCTTTTATAAGTATAAAATGTCATATGTAGCAAAACTGTAATGCCAATACGACATTATAATTATTAGATTAATAATTTAAGAAAACAATCACTGTAGTCTATATATTTACATATTTAACTATTTATCCAGAAAGAAATAATATGAAACTTAAATTACGATCTACGATAGATAACTACCGTTCCATACCGTAAAATACGAGTCGACCGTTTACAATTACCAATCTCTTTTTAAGTAACGACTAACGAACCTTAAAAAAGTCTTCTGTCTTAATTTCACAGTAGTGAAGTCGTTTAAAATATCCTGAAAGTTAATATTCTGCAAAACGTCGTTTTCAGTGGCCATAATGGCAAGTGTATTCAATCGTTCTTGCGTCATTGAAACTCGATGACAGTTTTTCAGAATTTTCAATTTGGAAAATGTTCGTTCGCCGGTCGCGTTTGTGATCATTAAGCATCTGTAAATTCGTAGTGCAGTCAAAACGTTTGGAAATGTAGACTGAATCATGCTGTCAAAAATGAGTTTATATGATTGCGATGCAGGTATTTTACCATCGGAATCTTCAAACTGCAAAGCCGTCAATGCGATATACTTGAAGTGAACCATTTCTTCCTGGAAATGGATATCGATGTCATCAGGATAATTCTCTCGAAATGTCTCGGTTGCGTGTCTTAATTCGTCATCTGTTTTGGACGGAAATTCAACTAAAAATCCAAACAACGACTGAATTTTGCCGTATGCTCGCATGCGGCGGTTGAGCTCAGCAGATAGTATGTCCAATTTCAGTAAATAGGTTTCAGCAGCAGAGGGGCTGAGCCGACCAAATTAAATCGGTCCGCCAACCCCTCCATCCAAAAGAATCAGCCAGGAAGCTGCCTTTCCTCAATCCAAGGCTAAAAAAAAAATCTGTCAAGTCAGTCTATGACATATGGACTATGTCAAAAAATGTAAATTTTCAGGGTGGACCATGTCAAAAATGTAAATTGGGGGGGGTAGAGAAGCTGAACCGACCAAATTAGATCGGCCCACCAACCCTCCTATGTATAATGGTAATCCCTAGAGATGTATTACCGCAATCCAAAAGTAAAAAAAAAGACTGTCGGGGGCTGGTTCCGGTCGGGCTGCCCCACCCCGGCGAGGTAGATTTATCAGCCAAAGATTTTACAATTAATAAATACAATAGTTTTATAATATGGAAGTTGGAGAAGCATTATCGAAGAGAGTTGCCCGAGAAAAGCTAGAAACGCTTAATACATTTTTACCTGTTCATAATCGCCTGAAGGAAAAACTACAGGAGCGCCAGCAGATGAAAACTGATCTATTTACGGGACAACAGCAAATATTTGAGCCTATTTCGATCGGTGGATGAAGGAAAGCCTATAGCCGATTTACTCCAAGAAATATCTAAAAATGTTAAGCCGGCTGAGCAAATAAAAAAGGAGGAAGAGAAAAAAAGAAGAGATAATTGAAACGCCGATGTTAGAAAGTTGGGAAAGGATGACAGTTAGAAAACAGCGCGATCGATTTACTGAAGAGGGATTAGCGGAAATTGAAAAAACTAATATAACATACCTTCCTCTACTTGCTGTAGAATCATTTAATATAAGAAAAAAATATTTGAATGAAGGTGAAAAAAAAATACGCAAATGATATAGATGAATGGGCTGATGCATTATATAGGATAAAGACTGGACTTCCCCGTATCAGGCAAAGTGATCCAAGATATTTATTATATTCTAATGGGGTAAATCAGGCAATTAAAAAATATGAAGAAGTACATGGTAAAGTGGTGACACAAAAAAAAGAAAGAAAAGGAAAGGAAGGATCAAAACAACAACCGAATCCAAAATTTTTAGGAAAAGGAATAAAACCAATACATGGACCAACCACCTACCATGATTCGCAGATATGTCCAGATAGTACTGTCAGAGATGTTTCCCGATTAGAAGTTCTTACAGGAGGAAGACTCGCTGGAAATAATTCTATTGAAGTTATTAATGAGTCGGCTGATATCGCCCAAAGATTATTTCAGAACGGTATAATTGATCTTCATACGTATAGAGAATTTATTGATGACCTAACAGAAAATAGCCGATATTCGGGATATTATGGCGATTAATACTAATTAGAAATCTAAGGATTTTACAATAGAGAATGATATCCATTACAATCATGATAAGCCTACTCAAGTATTTGTAGTAAAATCGCGGTTGCCAGTTTATAAAACATTTTATGGTGAAGGCCTCGGGGATACTATCTTAGGTTTTTTTTTTTCAAGAATGGCGCCAAAAGTTGCCCCTTTTGCTAAACAAGTTGGAATGAAAGCTATTAGTGTAATCGGCGATAAATCCTTAGGAGCCGTCGGAGATTTAGCCGGCAAGGCATTTTCTTTCGTAAAGGATAAAGCATCGTCGTTGATGAGGTCATTATTTGGGAAAAAACAAAAAATTCAACCACTACCTTCAACAGGAAATATGCCCGCAAAGCTAAGTAAGGCTATAAATAATGCTGCACAAGAAAAAATCGAATCGTTGATAATGAACTCGCCAGAATCACTAGCGATTCCAATGAAAAATGTTAATCTCGCAAATGTTATATCCGGAAGTGGACTTCGAATGAAGCGGCGATAATAAAAAATACTTGAAAACACTAGTGTTTCTAAATTGAAAATAAAAATGATTAAGTATAAAAATGTCATTTAAGAGAATAATCGATACTGCATTTGATATGGACGCACCCGTACCTAAGGATGATTCGGTGGGAAATTATCAATATTTTGCTTATAAGGCAATTGACCCAAATGCCACCGGAAGAATTGATCTACAAGTTCAAGACAAAAGTAAATATTTCTTACCGTGTGAGGCATATATTGAAGTTGAAGGAGAAATTTTAATAAAGAGGCTTGGACCTGGGGGGGGTGAGGTACTCTATCCAGCAGAGACTAAGGTTGGATTTGTTAATAATGGGATTATGGCGCTATTTGAGGATGCAAAATATATGATTGATGGAAATGATATTGAATCGGTAAATAACGGTATCGATATTGCGACGATAATAATTGGACTCGCTAGATATTCGGATGATTATACAAGATCGGCTGGACCAACTATGATGTTTGCTAAAGATACTTCTAACCGCTTTGATACAAATCCGTATATTATTAGAAGACCAAAGGAGCATGGTAATGCTGCAATTGATGCTGACGTAGAACCTGTTGTTCTAGGTCCTAATCCTGATTATAATATAGGCTGTGCAATTCGAAATGGAATGTTGAAGGGTGAAAGAAGAAAATTTTCATGCGCTATTCCACTTCATCACATATTTGGATTTTGTAGAAATGTCAGAAAAGTTATTTACGGTGTTAAACATATAGTTGTGCTTCAACGAAGAAGTGATGATAATAGTGCTCGTTGGAGAGTCCCCGCTAACGCCGCCGCAGACCATATAACTGATGATGACGGCAAAGTTGTTTTATCTAAATTGACTCTATGGATGCTAGTATTAACGCCATCCCTTGCCGTTAATCAAAGATTACTTACTTGGATGGAGACCGGCGCAAGTAGTTTGATAAGCTGGCTAAATACTTCCACAGATACTTTTCAAGGTAATCAGACTGAATTTACATGGAATCTAGCTGGAAAAAGGGGAATTTAAGCACCTAGACATATATTTATCGCGTTACAAAGGAAAGATCGAACGCAAGGTGGTGATCAACAAACTCGCTCGCATATGATATTTGACAGGTTAAACGTAACCGAAGTTTCACTAAGAATAAACGGACAACAGGAACCCGCCGAACCTATAAAGTTGAGATCTAACGCAGATGAAAATAGTGTTGCTAGGGTGTATCATCGATTATGGTCTTTTATGGGACGTGATCAAAATGTTGATACCGGTCTACAAATATCTCAGGCTGATTTTCAGACATTATATCCTATTTATTACTTTTCGTTGGAGCATCTAGATTTGACAAAAGAATCCGTCGTCGACATAACCTTTAGTGCAGTAGTAGGACAAGTTTCCGCCAGTGGATATAGAGCATTTGCGGTTCTTCTTTGAGATAAATCTATGTTGATCGAGGGAGTTGGAGGACAGATGAGATTAATTGATGCACTCGTGGAAAATATGTAAAATTTTTGCAATGAGCTCAATTGAAAATATAATATATCTACAATAAAGATGATATATAGTACAGTTAATGTTCAGTTGACCGATGGTCAAATCAAAAAATTAATATCAAAATCCGCTAAGGAATGTGGAACTTCAATAACATTAAAGCCGACTCAAATGTCCGGCGGGTCGCATAAATTATCGCTGACGGCTACTCAAATAAATCATTTCAACGATGCAGTAGTTAGTGGTCGGGGGGTTCAGCTTAATTTTTCAAAAGCCGCCGTCAATAATATGATTAAAACCGGTGGAATATTTCCTCTTTTAGCCGCTATTCCTGGAATTATTGCAGCCGCTGCTCCTGCAGTCGCCAAAGCTGCAGCACTCGGAGCTGTCGGTACCGCCGCTGGATTAGCTTTAAAGAAAGCTACCGGAAATGGGTATAAAAAAAATGGTGGATTTTTTCCCCTTGCTCTTCCGGCGCTAATGGCCGCAGCTATTCCTGCAATTGCTAAGGCTGGTGTAATGTCAGGACTTAAACGATCTACTAGACAGGGATATAAAAAAGGAAAAGGATTTTATCTACCGGGAACCACTCACTCATTTTACAGAGGAAGAGGAGTGGCCGTATAAACAATTTAGAAAATATTCAGCCGATGTCCTATTTTGACCTCATCGAAGCAGTAAAAAAATTATCTATAAAAAATTTCAGAGGAGTTTTTATGAGAGATAAATTACCCTCAGCACCGTTGAAAAACGCTGGCGTTTACAAAGAAACTCGAATTATTAATCTTGACAATAGTACAGGACCTGGTACACATTGGGTCGCATATGCAATTGATCCACGGACTCATATGGTCTAGCCCCACCGAAGGAATTTATGCGATATATATCTAAGATTCCAAATATATATCTAAGATTCCAACTTCTCTCTTTTATTCTACTTTACCGACTCAGCGATTGACTGATCCGCCTATATGTGGCCGAGAAGTATTAAACGTTCTTTCAGAAATATCTAAAAATCCAAATAAATCTCCGCATATCGTCGTTCATGAATATACTAGTGGAAAAATCGTTAACGATTCCAAAAATTCTAAAATTTAAATAACATTTAGAAACCCATAAAATTTTATAATAATGGTTGATATTTGGGGACGATCGTTAAGAAAAAAAGATACAAAAACCAGTGTCGACATCAAAGAGATAACTAAAGTAGTTAAAGATGAAATAGCCGGAACATTAAACCTAGCAAATGTGGATAAGGGTGAAATAGTCGTATTTGAAGATGAGTATGGGAAATTAAAAACTAGTAATATCTCCTTAGATGATTTATTAATAAAAAATCCTACCGCCGCTGATAATTCCATAGCGGTATTTAAGGGTGGAAAATTATCTCTGGGTGTTCTTATGTCAAGGATCAATGAAAAATTCAAAGAATTTGATGAACTTTTTAATAGTTTATTTGGCAACCCTAGACAAGAAATTAATATGCCGCTGGCACGTGTTAAAATCGCAGTTGATAACATGGCATCGCTTAGAACTGAATATGATGTTCATGTGACTCAAAATAGGACATTACAAAGAAATTTCAATATTACCGATAATACTATTGAAAAGTTTTTTGATAAAAAAAATGTCAGGCCTGATGATATTAAAACAACTTTACCTAATATCATTGAAAATCAACAGAAAGCCGCTGATGATATAACCGCTATTAGAAAATCCATCGATGATAATCTGGCAAATATTAATAAAATAAAAATTAATTCTGACGCAAATCAGATTCAACAAATTACTCATGTTGTAAATAAGGGTACACATGATTGGGTGGCAGAAAATCTTCGAGGACCATCTATTAACAATAATCCCCAAGCTCCACAGGGTTTTTATCGATTTTCAATAGTATCTTCTGAACCTTTTATTATAACATGTAGACATAATCTAAATATAATAGGTAAAGGTATTAATACATTAATATTTTATTCAACTCCCTCTGTAAATTTAGAACTTTCTCCCGTTGACAACGGTGGAACTAGAGTTAGAATTCGATGGATATTAGAATATTTAGGACTTGAGTAAAATGATTTAGAAATCTAAAGGATTTAAAAATGTAAAACTATTTAGAAATCTAAAGGATTTCACAATAAAATATGAATAAATCCACTGAACATCTCATTGCGGGCAATTTTAGATATGATACCGTCAAAGAATATTCGGCTAAACTTAAAACGCTCACCGATGAATACCAAATAAAAATAAAAAAATATCGCCGAAGAATTACCGCCTTTGACGTTACAGTTTATTCAGTTTCGGGACTTCTCGCCGGAGCTGGTATTATATTATCGTCGGTGACTATGATAGCGCCAATTGCCGTGCCTATTGCGATATCTGCGATAACTACAGTTGCCAGCATTTCCACGGCAATTACTAAAAAATTATCATCATGTGCACAGGCTAAATTGACCGATTATTTGACTAAATATACTATCGCGGAGGGTGCTTATTCGCGTATTTCATCGATGATTTCGACATCCCTGGACGACTCGGTCATCACAGCTGATGAATTTTCCACGATAAATGAACTATATAATTCCACTATGACGAAGATTACTAGTAATCTTGGAAATTCAGAGAATTTCACTGCCAGCAAATTTCAAATTGAAAATCTAAAGAATTGAAAATGTAAAACATTTTACAATAATGTCAGAGATTCAAACACTCCAGCAGATATCAGATAATACATCTCCGAGGCAAACTAGTATGATCTCAATATCGTCAAAAACGCCCGAATTTGTCGCTAGATTTCCATCACCAATTCCCGTCTATGAGATTGCGCTAGCTAAATTAAGACTATAAAATAGTTGGCCTAATATCAGAAATAAACGATTTGAAAATCAGCCGCCTAATAATTCTCTAGTATTTTCATATAAGAATAAACCCGATGGTACTTCGGATTGGATTGTCGTCGGTATACCAACAGGTTCTTATCAAATTGAGGCAATTGCCGATGAGTTTAACCGTAATATAAAATCAATCACCGGCGAGAAACCCACTAGTGGTTCTACTGAAGAAAAACCAAAAATAGATATAATCCCCCATGAACCCACGCTGTCAACGATAACTGAAATCGCAGAGGGATATTCCATCGATATATATAACAGCTCAATAAGAACAGTACTCGGATGGCCCGAAAATCCACCTGACGCTAGAGTTTTCACACCAGAACCTAAAAAATCTGATTATATTACTGATCAAATAGGACCAGAAAATCCATCAAGAAGTTATGATAAATTCGAGGAAATGAATTTTTCAAAAGTTTATTATAGAAAGACGTTCAATCCCTTCAGGGAAGAATGGTATTTACCGAATCCTCGCAGTCTTAGAGACCATTATTTAGAAAAGGAGGGTTATACTCTTAAAACAATGGAATCGGTGAGAGTGCTGGGCTGGGGTGTTTTCATTTATCCCTTCTCTTATATGGAAGAAGACCTTTTATCGCTATTACCATCGTTGAGATCCGGCCTTCTCACACCAGCTGAGTTTACTAGCGTAGTCGCTGCGGGTAATAAGATCATCGACGACGCGGAAATATATCATTCAAGGCTTATTAATGTTTTTATGGATGATAATTCCCCGTCTAAAACGGAGTTCGCAAAAGAAAATAGGGATAAAATAAAAGATAATCCAGATTATAAACAAAAAGGATATAACGTACCGGAGTTAAAGAATAAACTCAGCGCAGCTATCGAAGAAGGATTTAGTAGAATTCATCAATCATGGAAAGATAGCCAACCGAAGCCAATTATCCTCACTCATAATAATTCTCCAAACGGCGATGGTAGACATCGATCTCCTAACAACGTAAATATATCAAATGTTATCGCCGTAAATCTCACGTGTAATGCCGTCCATGGAAGTTATCAGATCAATATGGAACAATCAGACCGAGCTCATCCAGCCGATCTACTTTATTCCACGGCAGTATCAGTTCCTCCAGGATTTTTAATCATCGATGATCCGGTCAATCCGGTATATGAGATGTCATAGCGACTTAATCAGCGAGCTTAAATTTCGACTTACTGACCAAGACGGCCGTTTAATTGACCTACGCGGCGAGACTTTTACGATTAGCCTGTTTGTGAGATCATAGACCTTTATCCTAGTAAAACCACTAGTGGTTTTCATGCGAGCATTTCCATGGATCTTTGTAGTTGATAATTTTTTGAATTTTCAATATTTTTACTCTGAAAATATATATCCATCGAAAATATCGTCGGGAAATTACGACAAATAATTATCAACGAATACCATGGTAAATAAATGTAAACAAATCTAATAGTTAAAAATAATACCCCTGGAAATATAAATATTTCTCGGGAATATATAAAATCATTGTATTTTTATGACACTATTGTAGTAATAGCAAAATTTTAAAAAATTTTCAATATTTTTTTTACTCTAAAAAATCCATCGAAAATATCGTCGGGAAATTATGATAAATAATTATCAACGAATACCATGGTAAATAAATATGAACAAATCTAATAATTTTCTGAATGTGTAAAATCACTGTATTTTTTTAGCACTATCGTAATTATATTGAAAATTTTTTTTGAATTCCATGGAAATGCGAGCATTTCTCCGCTAATCTCATTCATAGTTACCATTCATCGTACCCGACGGTAATTATTTATCAACATTACTCATCACCGTGTCTTACTATAATTATTTTTAAGAAAAAAAATATATTCGTCGATGATATATATTTTAAATATGCCAAACAAAGCCCGATATTTATCAAGTGAACAACAGACCCAGATTATTAAACTGCGTGGACAGTATAAACCATCAATAATAGCTAAAGAATATAAAATAGGACTAACCCGGCTATATAAAATATGGACTAACGCATCTGCTAATAAAAAATTTCCAGGGGGTCTGGCAGGTACTCAGGCGGGTCAAAATTTAACAAAAAAATAAATACCATCAACGAAGAGATTAAAAAGAAACGTGAAATGTCTAACGCGCTAAAAGTCGAATACGATAAAATAAAAAATGCCATCATCGCTGATAAAAAAATAGAGAGTAAGCAGAAGCGGTTAAATATATTAACTAATACCATACAGGAAAAAGTCCGACTTGAATCTCAATACCAGGAGAAACTAGATAACGCGCCAAATTATGAAAAGTAAATTAGCGAGCTCGATGATAAAAAAGTTGAATGAATCCGTGATAAATGATCTAAAATCTAAAATAGCTGAACAGGAAAGAGAAATTCGAACATTGAAAGTAAAAGAAAAGTCAAAGAAATCTGTCGAACAAATACTTAGTGAGGCATTATTGGAAAACGATAGCGTTAAGAATTGTTAACAATTTTAGTTTCAGTTCCAAGGATATCATCTATGACGCCATCATCGTCAGACATTTCCGCCATCAGTTTTTCCATCTCATCGGAAACAAGTTTTGCGGATTTCTCAGCCTCAAATATATCCTTGATGGCATCTTCGATCTTTTTAATAATACGACAAACTGGCACAAATAATTTTAGTTTATCTTGATTCTTCGTTAACACCATAGTACGAGCATCGAAAAGTAACTTTATTATTCTATATTCATTTCGGTGACTTTGTCTTCCACGGTCTCTCATGTCGACGACACCTTTGTATTCGTCGGCGACCCATTTGGAAGTGAGATTATTATTTTTAGGTACATATTGAGAAATTTTATCAATTTCGTTGCATAGCTGAGCAATGTTTTCGTCGTTCATATATAATATATGGGGAAAAATCTTATCTCTAATTAATATATATGAAAAAATAATTATTTAAATAAAAAAAAATAATAAAATTCTTTGAATTTCACTGATATACAAAAGAAATCCAACATTTTAGCCGTTTTGAGTATGCCGAGTTGGTAACACCATCGGCGACATATATTATAGCTCGGTTATTAATACCGTAATATTTTCCTGCTGAACGTGTAGAAGGAAAGTATTTTCCGAGTCTTCTAAAGTTTTTCCATCTGCGACTCGTATTACCGGCCGCCGATATTGTACCCTAATTTTTGGTGCGCTGTTGAGGCAATTTTCTCTTGGAGTGACCAAACGGAGATTTTCTAGTCTGTTATCTAGTGGATTTCGGTTAATATGATCAATATACAAACCCGGTGGAATTAATCCATTGAAACATTCCCAAATAAATCTACTAGAATAACAATTTTTATTTATTCCATTAATTCTCATATACCCCATGTTACTTTTTTGGCCAATATTTTTTTTATTTACTCGATGTCGGACAATACCATCCTGCGAACCCTCGTAATTAAGATAAATTGGATGTGTAACAAATGTTTGTTCCATATATATTATAAGGAAATTATTTAGCCTCTAATTTATTTTTATAATTTCCTGTGATAAAATTATCTTCATTAAATGTTATTCCATAACGATCCTTATAATATTTAACAAATGTGCGAAATCGCTCTCCTCCGCAGTCGGCGCATAATTGAGTTTTTCCTTTAATAGCCATTTTGCATCGTATGCATAATACTTTTTCCGGGGATCCGTTTTTAATCTGCTGATTATGAGTTGCACAGTATTCTCCAACGCATTTTTTATTACATAGTCCACGATCATTTTTCCAAAGCCACTTGCATTTATTTGACATCCTATATATATAATTATTTTAATTTTTAATTGAATATATATATATATATATATATATATATATATATATATATATATATATATATATATATATATATATATATATATATATATATATATATATATATTAATGCAACATAATTATAATGCAACTCAATCAAAGGGGGTTAAAAATCCTCAGAATTTGACAATAGAACCTGGAATTGCAAGCAATTCTACTAATAAATATTATATACAAAAGATGCAAGCATCTTCAAAAATGAAAATATTCTTATCAAAAATAGATGTTATAGAACCCGCGAGAACGAGGCGGACATTTGATCTAGATGGCCAGATAAACCCACGTAAGCATAGATCACAAATTAAAAATGGAATAAAGGAAGCAAAAAAATATATAGGGAAAATAGAGCCACGTACGTGTTTTCAACGTATCAAACGCAACTTGATAATAATATGACAATAGAAAGAGCATCTGCGTTATTGTCCCGGATCGATTTTGGGACACGGAATTTACCCAAAAGATATACATTTAACATTTCATAAAGTTCCGACCGAGCGACAACGCATATGGCGCCAACAGAATGAAATATTATCGCTGTTATTTGACATTGACCAGGTAGAGGCTAGCGATGAAAATTCAGCTGATAAATCCTGGAGAATATCCCATCATCGAAATAGGGTTTCATGAGATAGCCGAAGATTATTTATATTAGATCGAAATACAAAGCCGGGAGCACTTGTAGGAATTGATGGACGATACTACAATGTCGCATATCCATATAACGTCATAATATACGGTATATTTCTTGTGCCGACGCCAGATAAAAGAGAAGTCGGTGGAATGCGTCTATCAACTACGCTAAACTGCGTGGCGGAACAGGTTATAAAACATTTTGAGAATTCCAAGCGAGGAAGTGGACTTACTGATAGAAGAATTCAGATTATTAATACATGGAATGATCGTATTCAGAAAGAAAATGCCGGAGCGACCAAAAAGGATATAATCGAGCTGGAAAAGAAGTTAAAAATTCCTATTATAGTTAAAATGTTGCCGGATAGAGAATTTTATAATTCCGGTTGCTATCGAAAAGGAGGAGCGCCTATTGAAATTATTGATCACAATTTTCACGCATGGGGAATAAATGATGGCAATTTACCCCGAGAAAAAAACTGTCAGATACTATACCGGTAATATGTTCGACTGGATTTAAAAAAATATGCAAAACTCTCCGGTTAATGTCTGGCTATTCAGCGATGGTAATTCTAGCGAATATAATCAATTTGTTACATCTGATGGAGTAATTTATCGAGAGGAATATTTACAGAAAAAAATGGAGGAATTAGCTAGTCGGTATATTGCCGATGATTCTGGAAATGTTAGCATTTAAAATTCAGAGAATTTTACCGTCGAAAAATTAACTCAAATAAGCTTTTCGGTGGAGTCGGTCGCGTATCAAACTAAAGAAAGAAATTCCTGGAGACCGACTAAAAAGAAATTCATTAACGACGTCCGCGACAGCTGTATTGAATTTCCACATGGCGGATTATGGAATACACGATATGAGTTAAACGACGATATAAGATCTATCGATATGATCGCGTGTTATCCGGGAAGTTTTCTCGGCGGCGGCGAATGTAATAAATATTTTTCTCGATTCGGTATTTTAAGTCACAATATGATAAAAAGATCGATCAATGGACCACTACCTGATTATGATCTAACCGGAATCGCTAAAGTAACCCGATTTAAACTCGCCGACGGACTTCATTCAATAAATTATTTGTGGTTAGGACAGCATTTGAGTAAAAAGAAATGGGCTCCAACTGTAGTAATAAGATGGGCGGCCAATAATAAAATTATAACCGATCTGATAATATCCGAAATAAAATTTAGCAAAAAACAAACTGATATCTGGCTACCGACCCCGGCTAAAGATAAATACTGGGATATAGAATTTCTTCGGGATGTAATAAATAGTGAAAGTAAAAGAGTTAATCGAATTATAATAGGAAAATTTACGCAGGGGGAATACGGATACGACGACAGTCGGCGGCGCAAGACGGCCAAATTAATATTAGATCAGGGAGAATTAAAATTTGTCGTCGACGATGCGGTATCTAAAGGTGTATTTTCTCGACAAACTGTGGCTAAATTATCATCTGGAAAAGATTTTGGCACTATTGTAGAATATTTCAGTGAAGAAATGCCGCAATACGCTCATTTGCGCTAATATATGCTCGCATATGTGACGATAAACTTATTTACCATGGTCAATAAATTTTCTGACATCGTATTAAGATCCGCTACAGACTCAATTTATTACCGCAAAGAACATCAACGCGTCATTGATGAGCATCTCGGAGATGGTAAAACCTGGGGAACTTAGCGGATCAAAGATGAAGAACTTCATAACTATAACGAGTCAGCCGACTACGAGGATAACCCAGAATATCATTCAGGTTTCGTCGAGGAATATTCAACAGAGCCAAGTATTCATGATCCTATCGCACGAAATTGGTTAATATATTTAAACGGCCCCAGGGGCTGCGGTAAAACAACCCGAGTTACAGAACTTTTTAAAAATGATATGATCACATTAGCTCCAACTCATCGGCTCGTCAGAGATTTTAAAGAAAAGGGAATAAACGCAGATACTTATCATAACGCTTTTAGATATAGTGGCGGAGATTGGTCGGGGGAATGAATGGGAAATAAAAAATTTCCTCCTGTTATAATGTTCGATGAAGCTTGTTTAATGCCGATATTGGTCATAAAAATGTTTCTCGACTGGCTAAAGACACAAAATTATGTAGTTATATTTTGCGGCGACCATGGTCAACCACCACCATTTGGGGGAATATCTCCGCATTGCTGGCTAAAATTGCAAGTTGATTATTACGAAGAAATGACCATAGATCGTAGATCACTCGATGAAAAATTAACTAAATTAAAGACGTCAATAAGATGCACGAGTAATGGGAATCAGGCTGCAGTATTTCGTAGAACAATATCAGGTGATACATTCGATGAATTTCTGGATAGATGGAATCCGTTAGACTTTGTCGTAGCTAGTAGAAAGAGCACCAGAGATGGTATAATTAAGGAATTATTTGGGATTCATAAAAATAAATTTCCTAATGAACTTGTACCGCTACAGTACCGCCCAAAGGATACACGATTGCAAAATATCTTCGTTGATATACCTGGTGGTGTTTCTGGGGAGCAAAAAAATAGTTTTAAATGACATCGTCCGGGTCAAACTGTCAGACGTCGAAGGTGCATTAAATATGAAAAATTCACCATGGCGGCTAGGATATGCTGCGACGATACATTCAACTCAAGGACTAACTATCACGGATACAATTATGTGGATCATCGACGATTTCATTGAATGGGATAATTTAGTATATTTAGCTGTTAGTCGAGTCCGTCGAATAAATCAACTTAGACGGGTAGAATATATTACTTTAAATTTTTCGGAGGAAATTGAATATCGTCGGGAATAACTAACAGCTGTTCATAGGTAAAATTTCGTTGCGGAGCATTAAAATCTAATGTATAATACGTTGGTCTATATATCGAGGAATGAATTCCATATATTTTATGCGTCGAAATACTCCATATTGGATCAGTAGACCGTCTAACACACCTTCCAATTCACCTGGTTCATATAACTATCTCACTGTAGACTCCCATGGAATCCTTTTTATCGGAGATTCTGCAATATTTGCTGGTTTTATTTTTTTATGCCTGATATTCATCATTGATTGTTTTATCACCAGGGGAAGTCGTTTAACCCACTCTGTTGACCGATCCTTCTAAATAAATTCCTTTGCATATTGATAACCGAATAATTTGTCAGCAAGGGTCCGATTAAATCGCTCAACAATAGCTTGATCACGATGAATTGCCGTATGTCCACGCCGGATAGTAACATTTTTTTGTCATCATCGAGGTAACTTCACCACGAAATTCACTACCCGGATCAACTTGAAGTAAAGTTGGTCATGTGAGTGGACTACGTCTATATATTTTCTCAAATGCACGGGCAACTTCTGCAGATTTCTTTGTGGAGAGCGGTTCAGCATCTTTATATCGGGTAGCTATATCAACTACCGTTAACGCGTATTTATAGCCGTTGTCATGCGGTAGATATAAAATATCGGCCTGATGCACTTCATTTGGAGTATAAACGTCAAATGATCCGTATTTTATAGACTTTGGTCGCGGTAAGTAAATCTGCCATATCGCCTGCTTCGATAGCCACTCTTTGGCGGTATCATACGGAACTCTAGCCGCGGTAGTTAATTTATCTATGGCTGATTTTCCTCTCCAATATCCCTGCGGAGAATAATAATTTTTTTCATCCGTTTTTCTGCCATTATTATACACTCGCACCAACTAACAATTTACCTTTCATCACAGATTTAATAATAAATGCGGCAGCTTTCTCTCTCCATTTTTTATTAGGTATAGAATTTAGCGCATAAATTAGATTAACATCAGCGAGATGTCTTTGCTGCAAATCATTATTTTTGTAAGCGATATCATGTATGCGACAAGCTTCGTCAATAGCGTTAACAGGAAATTCACTCGGATTAGGTTGATCATTTTCGTTGAGCCTGATATCTAACCTAGTACCTGGCCCACAGTAGCTATATCCGGGGAGATGTTTTTCGCCGGGATATTTAGCCCAAGGGAAACTTGGAAATCTTGCGAGCTTTCCGGCAATATCTTCTCTGGCTTTTTTTTATAAATCTAAATTTTTTTATTCCGCACGTCGCGCATGTCCCCGATGCGGCAAGTCTATTATTTTTAGTTACAATCGTTATTAAATCATTAGTACGTGTCTTACATTTAACACAATATAAATCCATAATATTATTATGATATAATTAAATGAAAGTTCTTGACTTTTCAGCAAAAAAGGAAAAGCCGCCGATCAAACATCATCCAATGCTCCCAAATTCAATCCGGAGTATTATTATAGGGCCATCCAATTCGGGTAAAACACAACTTTTACTTACGCTGATAATGAAATATACGAATTGGGATAAATTATATCTGATAGCGCCTAGCTCCGATGATCAAGATTGTTATCAGGTCTTGAAAGATTTTAATGAAACAGCCGCGAAAAACTTAGGATTTGATCCAGTTCAGTTAATATACGATATAACCGAATCGCCCGACATAGATGATCTCGATGGATCTTTAAAAAATATGATAGTTTTCGACGACGTAATGCTAGATAATCAAAAAAGTCCAGCTTTGCTATTTTCTCGCGGCCGGCATAAAAAATGCGGATTTATTTTATTTAACTCAGCGATGCACCCAAATCCCTAAAGTAATTCGTGACAATTGCAATTTCCCATGCGCGTTTAATGGTATTGATATAATACATACGTTACGAAATATTTGGCAAACTTGGTGCTCAGATATGGACTTCAATAAATTTAAAAATTTCTTTGGTCATGCTCAGCAAACTCCACATGGGTTTATTACAATAAATTTAAACGACCCTCGAACAAAATATCGCGTCGGGTTAGATAAAATCTTTGGCTGATAAATCTACCTCGCCGGGGTGGGGCAGCCCGACCGGAATCAGCCCCCGACAGTATTTTTTTTACTTTTGGATTGCGGTAATACATCTCTAGGGATTACCATTATACATAGGAGGGTTGGTGGGCCGATCTAATTTGGTCGGTTCAGCTTCTCTACCCCCCCCAAAAAAATGTACATTTTTGACATGGTCCACCCTGAAAATTTACATTTTTTGACATAGTCCATATGTCATAGACTGACTTGACAGATTTTTTTTAGTCTTGGATTGAGGAAAGGCAGCTTCCTGGCTGACTCTTTTGGATGGAGGGGTTGGCGGACCGATTTAATTTGGTCGGCTCAGCCCCTCTGCTGCTGTTTCAATCCTGAACTTGTCTTTTCCAAGAAGTATAACTTCTTCAGCGTCACCATCGGCGTGATGTCGTTTTCGCTTGCGAAAACGATTACAATCGTCAGAGTACTGTGCTTCAACTTTCTCGTTCGCCTTCTCTTCGTATTCATCAAACAAATCTCTCTGTGATGTTAGAAAATCTGACAATGATTGCAACATATTGACGGCCGTCTGGAGTTCTACCGTTTCTTTCTGTAATGATTTACTGACTGCATTGATTCTTTCCAAGATGACAGCCCAAAAGACTGACATAACGGCTGTTTCCTTCCTCGACAGGTCTTGTAACAGACATTTTGCTTCGTGAATTGTCTCTGGCTTTTGCTTCACATCTTCTGCAATGACCGACAAAGCCTTCTGGAAGCTGCTGTAACCATAAGACAGCGCCTTGGTCGCATCCGCCCGCTCACACCACCTTGTTCCAGTCACTCTTTTTAAAACGAGTCCAGAGCCAGCTTCATTTTCAAGACATTTGGACATAACCGCCCAACGGGCAGTAGACGCAGAAATAAAGTTAAACAATTTCTGAACAAGTGCGAAGAAAGAAAGTGCGTTAACGCAAACTCCATCCAAATTTAACGAATGTGCTGCGCAGGGAATGTAGTGTGCAAGTGGATTGAATTGGCAAATGTGTGCCTGAAGACCGTTGTAATGCCCTGACATGTTTGCGGCATTGTCGTAAGATTGTCCTCGCAGATTTTTTTATATCAATGTCACATTTGTTTAGAAATTTTAAGACGGTCGTAGCAAGAGCTTCTCCTGTGTGACTTTCAATTGGGATGAAGGTGAGAAACCATTCCATCACTTCGTCGTCTAACATTCTTACGTATCTAACAACTACTGTCAGCTGGTCAATGTGCGATATGTCCGGCGTGGAATCGACGCTTAAAGAAAAGTACTTGGATTGCTGCAATTCTTTCACAATAACTGCCAGAACCTGATTTCCCATTATCTCGATAATTTCTTCTTAAATTGTAGATGATAGGTAGGACGGTTTTCCTCGGCCTTGGTTACCATATTTGGCTAAATGAGAACTCATGAAAGGATCGTACTGCGCAATCAACTCTAAAACGCCCAATTTCCGTTGTGTTGGGATCCTCTATTTTCATTTTCACCGCGAAAGGCTAATCCACGCGACGACAGAAACTTGACAACCGACACTACTCGCTGCAGAACCTTTATCCAGTAATCTTTCTCTTTGTCGAATTGAATTTGTAAACAGCAGTCTAAGCGACATACTGCACGTCGCCTAGTAATACGCGCCTGCATACATGCTCGGTGCATCTCACTGTTCTCGTGCATCTGGATGCGCTGAGAAGCATTTTTCCAGTCAGAAAATCCATCACAGAATTGTGTTTACCTGCATCACGAAATAAGACGCAGGGAAAACAGTATACATTGCCAGAAGTTGGCGAGTACATCAACCATTCCCGTTTAATTTGTTCTCCATTCACATGCTTCCGAAACATCATGGAACGAGTAAAATATCGTGCAGTACCATCATCGTACTGCCTACGTGAAGCCGAAAAATCACAAAGTGCTGACATTCTACAGGATCTCTACTACACCAATGTTCTTGCACTGCGTTAGTAATGTTTTCCCATAATCCGACGTCTTTTTGAAATTCCGGTCCCTGAATTTGCCTTTCCGGAGCAATCACATTAAAATCCTGATCGGTTTTGGCAGTCTCATCTATGGTGTCCTGAGGCTCAGCCATTTGTACAGCAGTCACTTCGGAAGGCAAGTCTGTCGCCATAACATCGCTGGCACTGCCGGCGGCAGTACTACCACAAGCTTGATCTTCTGCAGACGAACGAGTGAAGCCAAGTTGGAAAAGCGACGGAGTCCTTTTAATTTCTTCTTGAAGCTTCACTGTGGCTTCCTTTTTCTTTCTTCGCTTCTCTGCTCCGCTTTCGTGCCTTCTCTCTTTCATCGACATTTTATCTAGGCCCTATCAATTTTATTTATAATTATTTAATTTAATTTAACTTAACTACTAGACTAACTTAAAAAAAATTATTGTATGACGTCAGCGTCGTCACTCGCCTCTATTCTTAACATGAAGTAAAAAAAATTCTTTCGTCACGGTCTCATGGGGCCCCTAAAAGTCGCGGAGCCCATAGGCAGTTGCCTACTCTGCCTAATGGGTAATCCGGGACTGTTCCCAAAGACCCACTGGAAGACCCACTGAAGGCTGACCTAGGCCGGTATCGAACCCACCACCTTTGGATTAAAAGTCTGAGTAACCATGGCTCCCTGCAAGGAATTATGATGAACTATTCTGGATGTATTGGCAATCAGAATACTTATTTTGGGGTATAATTAACCATGTCATATGTCCAATTTAGCAACTGATTTAATAGGTACAAGTTCATATCCTGATCAACCTGGCTGATCACAGCTTAGCAGATTATTGGCTGTGTGAGGACTAATAAATTCATCCAATTCTCAGAAAAGTGCAAGTCACTTAATGTGTTGACATGCAGACAAGGGACTACACTGAAAAAAGGATTGGCAAAAGGTTTAAAAATATGTACAGTGTTATTTGTGGTTGTCTTAAATTTAAAAAAAAACTCAAAATAATTGATAATGCTAATATTATGTGAATTAGATGGTTAAAAAAATAATACATTTTAAAATCAAAATCTAGTCAACATTTCTCTGCAATGGACACTGTTGGGACAAACAGTTTAGACATTTTCTTGATGTAGCCAGTTAAAATGAGTTGTTGTCAAACCTTTTTCATTAAATCTTTTTTTTTAATTATGTACAGCCATTAGTACAAAAAGTACACACTATGGATTACATAGTACATCATTGAACCTATGTTCCTTTGAAATTTAGGTCACAATTTAAGAACTGGGTAAATACCATACCTTTGTACTTTTACTTTTTTTTGAAATATCTTAAAAATAGTAATAATAGCATAATTGACTGATCACTCATATACACATGTGACTATTATATCTCTCTGCATTGACTGAATGCTCATATGACTATTATAGCCCTCTACATAGACTGAATGCTCATATGACTGATACTCCTCTACCTGACTGAACACTAATATATAATTGATAGTCATCTGCATTGACTGAAGGCTCATGTGACTATAATGATAGTCCTCTGCATTGACTGAAAACTTATAGTCATGCTAATAGATGGATGTGTACAATGGACAACAGACTTTCCAATAACCTCTTTGGTACATGTTATATTAGGTGATGGATGGATGGGCAATCAACAACAGACCTTCCAATAACTCCTTGGGTATTAATCATGCTAATAGATGGATGGGGTACAATGGACAATGGTACATGTTATATTAGGTGATGGATGGAACATTTTGACTTCACAGAAACATTTGAATCTGCTATTTATAGAATATTTTCATGAAAAACATTTTGTCACTCCTCCATAGGCATTTGAAGGTGGTACCAGCATGCATAAGTTTATTCCTATGATTTTCTAACAATTTCAACAAAAGTTTTCTTCTACTTTTCTTTCCTTTTCATTTTTTTATAGTAAAATGTATTTACTCATATTCAAATTGCCAATCATATCACTGTCACATCTGTATTATGGTAAATGCACTCAAAGTTCATAATTTTCAGCCATTTTTATTATACAACATGTTGCTTTTGATTTCCCCATCAACTTCCTGACTGCTTTCATCAGATTCAAGTCTTTTAAACCAACATCAGCAGAATCTGTTCTCATAAATTTGTCAAAGAGTTACAACACTCAATCTGCACCACAGCACTGTTGTGATTAATTTGGGTATAAAAAAATTTATGCTAACACTCCAGCAGCTTGACACTGAAATTTCTATCTAATAAATCACACTGATGTATAATGTCCTTTCCCTGGAACTAGTTTTGTCCCTAATTTAGCTGCTGACAGTCCTTTAAAATTTTATACCATGTACATGACAATTATAAGTTTTGATAACTGTATCCCTGTTCCTTTTTGGTTAACAAAAAATGATCAGTTCAATTATCCACCTATTCATAGCCAAGAAAAGTGTTACAATCAAATGCACTGAATGCTTTCAAAATCACATGATCAAGGAACCTATCACCTGACTAAACTTTGTCTCATGACAATGCTTCAGTATGCTTTGAATTTTATTTTTAAAAAATAGTACATTTATCATCATCTATATATTGATTTAAGGCAACCTATGAACCATAATCATGTCTGTGCAGTTTAAACATCAAATGTCTAGCAAAAACAAACAGGATTAATGGAGTCCAAATGTGGTTCTGTCAACAAGCTATAGAAATATAGCTGAATACAAATGGCTTTTTTCCCAATAGAGTCTGAAGAGGGGTTCAAGATCTAACTTGATGGAAAATGCAAACAACCATACATAGCATATGGAGTGCTTATAAGTACTCTTTAACCTCAGACCAAACTTTATGACCAAACTTGTACCAACATGCCTATGTCCTGCTGAGACTTCAAACTTGAAATAGAGTATTAGCCATGCATACATTAAATGCCAGGTAGCAAAGTGGAATATAGTATTTCTCATCACAGAAATGGTTTACCTATCTATGGGCTCATTATATGTAATTAAGATTTAATGGATTTCCTGAAAAGAAGGATCTATAAAAACAAGCTTTCAATGTTAATAATAACAGTAAACATGTAGATTATGTAAAACCTACAGCTCTGCAGACACTACCTCTTGAAACAGATCTTCAGACCTATCAGGAGCCACCACTCAGAGGAAATGGTAAACAGGTCACTGTTGACAGACTCACCTTAAAAAATAATTTTTGGGGACAAATTCCATGGACCTAATGACATTATTATTATTATTATTATTATTATTATTTTTTTTTTATTATTATTATTATTATTATTATTATTATTATTATTATTATTATTATTATTATTATTTTATTATTATTATTATTTTATTATTATTATTATTATTATTATTGTTATTATTATTATTATTATTATTATTATTATTATTATTATTATTATTATTATTATTAAAATTGTATTATGTGCACTGTACAAAAAATAATATTCATGTATATGTTGTTCTCTGCTAAATTTATGTTCCACACCAGATTAATGCATCCAGCTCACTTTATTCCATTCAATAAATGTAATCATCACTGACTTAAAATAGATACAGATCTTTTATTCATGTCTTAAAAAATCACTCATTGAGATCAAATGACAGATGACTTATATGTGATGATCAGGGCATCAAAAGAAACCATTATGTGGCTATTTTCTGTGCCTTATGAACCAAAAGTCTCCTACCTTTACAGACAAATTTTGAAATTCAATGACAAATGGAGATATAATTCATATCTCTTCTGAAAGAATAACTCTCTTCCTCAGTGATAGTTTTGATTTACAGGCAAAGGCATGAAGATATCTTAGTCTGCCTGTCAGACTAGTGTAAAAGGTGGCTTTGATTTCTCAGATTTCTTTGATTTACTTTTCTCACCAAATTAATTGCTTAATGACCAACTCTCTACCATAATGATAAAAACTGTCTTGCTTTCAAATCTGACTTATTGACACCTTTGAATGGTTAGTAATATGTGAATGGAGCATGGTTAGTAAATTAAATAAAGAAATGTTAGCTCTTGATTCACATATTCCTTTAGCTATACAAAGTTGTCTTCATGAAGCAAGATAATGATCGGTCATTTCAGAAGATAAGCCCTAATGAATGCTTGAGGTATGCAAAAACCATTATCTGGGTAGGAAAGAAAACACCCGGTGGATGACCACAAAAAGCATAAATATCCAAAACAAATATAAATTTCTTATATGAAAAATTTGCTGGTGGGGGAGGGATTTGAATGGCCATTGAGAACTGCTGATTTTTACCGCTGCTACATCTGGGCTTATAATCGAGTATATATGGTACCTTCATCTTTCCTTAACATGAATATTTCTCTTGAATGTCAGAGATAAAAAAAAAAGCTTTTTTGGAATATCCATTTCATTACCATGTCATGGATGATTTAATGTGTTTCTTTTTTACAACAATCTAAGAGGGAGCATTGGACTCCCTGAATTGCTTGTTTGATAGCTATACAGACCAGCCCTGCTCAGCTACCTATAAGCCTATAAGCTACCTATATCTACCTATATCAGTATCCATGGGAAAAGCAGTTATTTGTCTTTTCCTGTGCAAGATATGCCAATTATTATATTGAAAGTGCCCTTTCCCCATAATAAACAACTAAGATCATCATCTGCAAGAAATAAATGTATTCAGTTGAAGTGATGTCAGTCTCTGTAATTTAGCATACTTCTTCTATAATTTGTCTTTGGTAGCTTAGTAGTAGAGGGAAATGAGGGTTTCATCCCATTTTATTTTTTTACCCTCCAAACAAGTATAAATTATAGTCCTAAATTATCCCCCACCCCTTTTTCCAAAATAGTGAAATGAGGGTTTTGGCCCACCACCCCCTCCCACACCTCCTCCCCCACCCCCGCCAAACCCCTCATTTCCCTATACTACTACTATGTAGACAGATATTTTGTAACCAGACAAAACAACAGGTGTTGGAATGCGATAAACTCTGTCAACAGAAGTAATGAATTTGTTAGAACAGCGTATGTGTGGAATATGATTATTCTAAAGACGGCAAATAGATTTTACCACAAATTTTTTATCAGATAACAGGATGAAAATTAAACTGTGCATTAGAACGTTTCAGTTAACAAGGTGGAAATTAAACTAGCATTAGAATGAAAATGATATTATTTTAGTTATATTATATCTTAAGTTTAGATAAAAATTTATGTTACTCATATTTTTTATGATATTTTTTTCATACTTGCTAACCCTCATTGGTAGAATGTCTGTTAACATATTGTCAATAATACGAAATTCACGTAATAAATCATCCATATTATATTTAACGCCTCGTAGGTAAGACCGGATCTGATCAAGTAGTTTCTTGTAAGTTTTAATTGATGTTAAACAACCATGCTTCTTTATCAAAAGTCTTGGTTCTACTTTTTTACACGCCGCTGTAAGTGAAACACCAATAGCGGATGTGATTAACAAAAAAGGATTTAATGATACCCCACTTGAAATTATACCAGAACTGGTCATTAACAAGGGTAGATAAGATATTACTCGAAGGATCTTGTTGTAGTATTTGTAACATTTTTTCACACACCAAAGTTTTTTATGATAATATTTATAATATTGTATTAATGCGTCTACATCTTGTTTTGGAATATCAGTAGTAGAGGAAAACCAGATTTTCAACTCACTTTGTTTTTTTTACCCTCCAAACAAGTATAAATTATAGTCCTAAATTATCCCCCACCCCACTCCCTTTTTTTCCAAAATAAAACAGGGTTTTGACTCACCCTCCCCCACCTCTTTTTTTCCCCCTACTACTACTATGTAAACAGGTATTTTGTAACCAAACAAAACAACAGGTGTTGGAATGCGATAAGCTCTTTAGACAGAGGTGACTAATTTGCTAGAACAGCGCATGTGTGGAATACAATTATTCTAAAGACGGCAAACGGGTTTTTACCACAAGATAACAGGATGAAAATTAAACTGTGTATTAGAATGTTTCAGTTAACAAGGTGGAAATTAAATTAGCATTAGAATGAAAATGATATTATTTTAGTTATATTATATCTTAAGTTTAGATAAAATTTTATGTTACTCATATTTTTTTTTGATATTTTTTTTCATACTTGCTAACCCTCATTGGTAGAATGTCTGTTAACATATTATCAATAATACGAAATTCACGTAATAAATCATCCATATTATATTTAACTCCTCGTAGGTAAGACCGGATCTGATAAAGTAGTTTCTTGTAAGTTTTAATTGATGTTAAACAACCATGCTTCTTTATCAAAAGTCTTGGTTCTACTTTTTTACACAACGCTGTAAGTGAAACACCAATAGCGGATATGATTAACAAAAAAGGATTTAATGATACCCCACTTGAAATTATACCAGAACTGGTCATTAACAAGGGTAGATAAGATATTACTCGAAGGATCTTGTTGTAGTATTTGTAACATTTTTTACACACCAAAGTTTTTTATGATAATATTTATAGTATTGTATTAGTGCGTTCACATCCTGTTCTGAAATATCTTTTGAAATATGATTAAAATCAATTATACTTCTTTTCATTATAATATTTGTTTACGTAGTTATGATAAATCAGCTACAAACTCCAAACACCAATGATAAGGACCTATAAATTTTACATCAGTTGGTTCAAGTAAAAATATCTCCATAGAATTTTTGTTTAATATTATATTTAATATTCCAGATATGTTATCAATTGAATTATATAATGAAGTTAAGGTATATATTTTAAACTTTACTTTGCTAAACACTGAGAATCTATACACACCGGTAACTTCTGGAGTGTATATGACTCTATCATTATCCCTCGTCCATGTACCAGACCCAGATGCAACAGTATACACAATATTTTTAATCTGTTTGTGAGGAATTTTAATCATACTCGTTTTCTCAGCAATATTAGGAATTCCACTAATAATATCATTGAGTTTTGTGTTAATATCATTGAGATTCGTGTTAATATTAGCGAGTGTAATGCTAACATTTGATGGATTTCCAAAAAATTCATCTCTAATTTTGTTTATGTTTCTGCGAAAACTTAAAAATGTGTTCACGTGACTGGTAAAATCAGTTTTGAGCGCTGTGATTTCATTAGTAATTGAAGCGTCCCAATCATTGACCTATTTTTTAGTGACAGCATCCCCATCCTCAGTTGGGTTTCCAAGATCTGTAATCTTGTTTTGTGTCATAACAATATTCCCACTTGGATTTCGTACAACTACATCTGACAGTTTTACGTTACTCGTTTTTAATCGTCCTTCTTTATCCTGGAAAATGACAACTTCATCTGGATCTACGCTGGTAAGATTTAGTAAATTATTGATTTCATTTTTGAGCCGATCAAGAGTTGCATATTTGGATAAGTCACCTGTGGATAAATCTCCTAATAGTGTTCCAAATTTTGTATAGTAGCTCATTATTTACTGTCCTAGATAAAATTATCAACACTAGTTTAATATTATACAAAATGGCAAAATCGTCGATAATAAACTTTGATACAGAGAGACTAGTGAAGCATAAACATAACAATGAACTTCCTGATTGTCATTATCTTATTGTTGGGCGAACTGGATCGGGGAAAACAAATTTGCTTATGAACTTGCTTCTTGGTGATAATTTTAACTACGATAGAGTTTATATTTACACAATCAATCCACAGCAAGATAAATATGAGTTATTAAGTGAGTATAATGAAAAACTTCGTGATGATCGCTGGCGAAGATTTTTTTATAATTAGGCAGCCAGAAGATCTTATTCCAGTTAATCAACTTGATGCAGATGAACATAAGATAGTAGTTTTTGATGATATTCCGCTAAATAACATGGAGATGAATAAAATAAGATCATATTTCTCACTGTCACGTAACAAACAGTGTAATTCTATTTATCTCGCTCAAGGATTTTATAATGTTGACAGGTTTATTAGGCGAAATACGGGTTGTTTTATTTTATTTCCAGGACTGGATAATGTTGACGTTAGAAATATTGCAAGCGAACAATGCGGTGACGTGACAAAAGATAAGTTTATTGAACTTTACCGTAATGCTACAAAAGATAAATTTAACTTTTTCTTGTTTGATAAACTTACAAATGATCCAACTAAAATGTTTCGCTGTTGTATTGACACTTACTTACAGTAAAGCGTTTCAATTTTATAAAATTTATAATTATAATAATGGACAAACGAGCAAGATACAGACAACACATAGAAGACCTAAAAAAAAACTTGCTCAATCTCAGGCATCACTTAAGCAAAAAGTACAAGAAGCACGACGTGGACAAGTAACTGCTACAGAAACAACAGCTACAATTTTCAAGCCGGTTACTGAAGCATTATTAGGTAAACAACTTGAAACTAAACCACTGTCAGAAGAAGAACTTAAACTGCAAGAAAAAGGTTTGGTTGGAATTGTTAGAGAACAACAGGAAGCAGCTGCTGCAAAACTTGTTACTAGATCTGATGAAGAAAAAAGAAAACTGATTGACGCACTTACAGCAAATATAGCTGATCCTGCGGTTAGACAAGCTGAAACAGATCGATTGCTAAACAATCCACTGGAACTTGAGCGAAGATTAGCAGAGTTAACAACGCAAGGAATAACAAATATTATAACAAGTTTATCAGGAGATATAAAAGATATCAAAGAGGAGCAACAAAGAGTTGGTGAGCTTAATGTAAAGTTTTTGGAAGTTGGAGATCAAAGACTTTATTTTATAAAAAAAGCAAATGATAAGATAAAAGGTAGTGAATATGATGATTTTTTAAACAAAGAAAATATAAGTGATATTGAAAATATAAGCAGGTGGATTGATGCAGAATATCAAGTATTAATCGATAGATTAGATGTAATATTTAAAGACGGAGCTGCTGCCAAAGATGAAATAAACACGGTTACAGAAATTGATGATATGCTTCCACTTTATAATAGAATGAGAAACGGTGTCATTGCTCTCACGTTTAAAAAAACAGCAGAAAATAGTAGAGCAAAACCTTTTGGTAGTGGTTGGAGTTTTAGAAGGAAATTTTTTACTTTTGATAAATCTCGTATACAAAAAAGTAGAGTAAGAACAGGAACTGGTGTAAAAGTATTTACTTCAACTACTGAAATGATAGGTAGATTAATGTTATTAATATCATCAAAGGAAGCTGGGAATGTTAGTGTTGAACTTGATAATGAAATCAGTGACATACTTGATCATCTAAGATCGAGTGAATTATTAACATCTGACGAATATGAAACTTTACACCGCGACTTAATCGCGGCGACTTAATTTTGTAAAATGATATAATATTAAAGGAATGCAAACAACATTATTACTAAACTCTAGTGAGTCTGCAGAAGATAGCGCAAATTTTTCAGTAAATTATATTCCACCTATAGAACTAGATCCTACAAAACAATATGAAATTGGATTAATTTCTTGTACTTGCTGGAATGCTATACCTAACGTGAAAAATGATGTTAACGATGAAATGTATTTTACTATGATTACAACATCTCCAATATCTACAACAAAAAAAATAAAAATTCCGCAAGGAGCTTATAATATTGAAGATCTAAACAAGACGATCAAAGAGCTCATCACAAAAGCTAACGGTGTGGCTGATAATTTTGAATTAGCAGCAAATTATAACACATTGCGAACTAGGATAACTTTGAAAAATATAGCAATCAATCTTGAACCAAGAGAAAGAAGTATTGCACAACTGTTAGGATTTACTGAAAAAACTTACACTGCACTTGATCAGCCTATTACATATGACAGTGAACTGCCAGCAAATATAACAGAAGTAAATACAATATTAGTAAATTGCTCTACTGCTTCTGGCTCTTATACATCAAAAGGTAGCAAAGGTCAAACAATTTACAGATTCTCACCAGAAGTCCCGCCAGGTTCTCTCATGCAAATAACTCCACGACATATATATTATCCTTTAAACGTTGAAGATCAAATATCAAGTATAAGGATGCAGTTGACAGATCAATCAGGAAAACAGTTACATGTTAGTAATGAAGTTGTAACTAATTATTTACATCTACGCGAGCAAAAGTAAAAATTATGAAACATCAAATATAATGAAACAAAGAAAAAAAGTTTATCGAAGAAAAATAGTAGGAGGATTTTTTGGAAATATATTCACTAAAGTTATTGAAAATATTCCAGGACTAGCACGTAAAGTTGCACCAAATGCTATTGACGCCGGTAAAGCTTTTGCAACTGGGGCTGCATCTGCCGCTGGGACTGCGGTGGGACAAAAAATAGCTAATAAAATAAAAAGTGATCCACCGACTGCATCTGAAATAAAACAAGCTATCTCAGAAATCGCTCCAACAAAAGAAACACAAAAAGCTATGATAACAACAACAAAAAATTATTATCACCAAAGGGTGAGCAGATCATACAAAAATTAATATCTAAAGTAACAGTGCCGCAATAAAATTTTATATAATCTAATAAAATAAAATGTCTGTTAAAAATTATCTCGACTTAACAGAAACTTATGACATCGACAACGATGTGACAGAATTCGAGTTTGTTGAGTACCTTGATGAAAATTCTAACGAACCAAATAAAGCTGGTATTAGAACCTTTAACACTAGAGACGAAGATGTATTTCTACTGCCACATAAGGCTATGTTAGAAGTTCGTGGTCAGATTATGACAGTAGCCAATCCACCTGCTGCATTTGCAGTTGGAACAGAAGTAGCTCTTATAAATAACGGCTGGTGTTTATTTAAAAGTGCTAGATATCAACTGGGTAATCAAACTGTAGAAGATATTTCAGGTCATCTACAAGTTGCAAGTACAATTTTAAATATTATTTCATTTTCCGACGATTACTCAAGATCAACTGCAACTAACATGATGTGGTTTAAAGATACTGGACGGGGTATAGCTGAATCAACAGAATTTTTAAAGAGAGGCGCTATAGTACATGGAGCTAATGCTGATGAAAATACTGTAATTGTGAGAAATTTTCTCATTGCTAATGCTGCTGCACTAGATATTGTCGCACCTGCTGCAGATGCTAATGCAAACGCTACAAGAGTTTCTCTTACAGCAGCTTTTAATAATCTAAATATAACGCCACCAGGAGCAGCTGCAGACGGTACTGCAATGTTAAATTTACTTCTTAACACACTTGACGTGAGAAATCCACGTTATAACGAAGGCTTTGCTAGGCGAAGAAAACTTGCAGCAGGATCACGTCAAATTACAATGATGCTTCCGCTAAGCACAATTTTCGGCTTTTGTCGCGATCATGATAAAGTATTCCGTGGAGTAAAACATACTCTTATTTTAGATCGAGCAGACCAAAACGATTGCTTGTTCAGATCTGGAGGGGCTGATGTACAGTTTATCATAAACAAACTCGCTTTGTGGATGCCACGTATAACACCATCAATCACTAAAATGTCAGAATTAAATAGTACGCTTGATAAGCATACGAACAGAATTTACTTTAAGCAGCATAAGATATATCAGACAGCGGTTCCAAATACTACTGACTACACATGGAGGGTCACAACAACATCAAGCGAACAACTGCCGAGAAATATCTTTGTCGTATTTCAACAGCAAGCCCGACGAGGTAACCAACAACAAAATAATGCAATATTTGATCACTCTGATGTCAGACGAATATACGCTAGATTAAATTCAAAGCAATATCCAGAACGAGCTATCGAGTGCAATTTTGCTGATGACGTTAATAAAAATATTTCTCGACCGTACATGTACCTGCTTGACGCAATGCAAAAATATCAAGATGTTGAAGATGGAACTCAAATATCAGCAGAGGAATTTCGTACGCTTTATCCTATATTTCATTTTGATGTTAGTAAACATAACGAGCGAGCTGTAGACAGCACAGCGGATATTGAAATTACCTGGACACTTGGGGCGGTTCCAGTAGCGCCGTTGTATGTATACGCATTAGTGATTAGTGATAGATTTATCACGGTAGATTCTATTGGAGGTAAAATGACAGTTCAAGTTTAATCTACAGTTGTTATATAAAATGGCAAGGTATATTGTAAAAGAAGTGTATTTGACTGATGGCCAAGTTAAAAAATTAGTAGCTGCTATTGCAAAGCGAGAACAGGTATCATTAAAAATCAATCCTAATATTTCTGATGGTGTTTTAACAAAATTAATGCTAACAAAAAATCAAGTAAAAAAGTATAATCGTAAAAAAAACTTTTGTTTTAAATTTGAGTGCTGCACAAATGGCAGCGATGGCAAAAGAAGGTGGTTTTCTTGGTCCGGCATTATCAGTATTAACTAGTACAATAATACCTAAACTTTTACCAGTCTTAGGCACATTAGGAATAGCAGCAGCGTCTGGAGCAATATCTGGCGCAACGGAGAAAGCAGTCAAAGGTAATGGTATCATTCGTGGAAGTGGAATAAAAAAATTGTAAATTTTATGTAAATAATATATTATAATGCCACAAAAGAAAAAGAAATCACCAACAACAAAAAAAAGAAAACAACAAAAACAAAATCACCAACACCAAACTGCAAATGCATATGCAATCAAACAAAACAAGGAGGAATTATTCCGTTCGCTCCACTTTTGGCGGGACTAGCGGGAAGTCTGCTGCCAAATCTTTTAGGAATCGGACGTGGTCTAACATTACCAGGAACTCGTCGACCCCGTTGAGTAATTTTGATATCATTGATAAGTTAAAAGCAGTTCCTGGATTTCACGGAGTTTATTCTAAAGATGAGCTCTCAGCAATAAAATCACCATCTGCTGTAAGTTCATGTGTTATTAATATACAAGATTTCAATGACGGATCCGGCACACATTGGGTAGCAGTTTATAATAATAATTATTTCGACTCGTTTGGACTTCCTCCAAGCGATGTAATAAAAAAGTATATGAACAAAAAATTTAAAAAGGTGTATTATTCGTCAAATCAACTCCAACCTGTTGGAACGTCTGCTTGCGGATATTATTGTATTATGTTTATCCGACAGATGAGCAGAAATCTTAACTTTTTAAAATTTATTTTACAGTTTGATAAGCAACCTTCTCACGCTAATGATGAAATCGCAATTAAATTTATCTAAACTTACAAGTATAATAATGTCAACATACTGTCTCAAGTGTAAAACTAAAACAGAAAATATTAATGAAACAACAAAAAAAACAAAAAACAACAGGATAATATTAAAAAGTATTTGTGCAATCTGTGGAAAAAGAAAAAATACATTTTTAAAGAAAACGTCCCCAGCGATAGTATCTCCAGCGACGTCGCTAGGATCTGGTTATCCTAATATTATTTTAGTCGACGACTAAAAATATAGAATGATATGCAACTGTGATTCTGACAGAGATTTGTGTATTGAGCAAAATAAAATTGTCGCATACTGTCAATGTTGTAACAACAGAGAAATAATAGGGTCAGGTATAGATATACATAAACTAATTGGAAAATTACCAAAACCAAAAGGCGGTTGGACATTGCCAGGGCATCGGTATACTGGTCCATGGAATCCGCTACATCAACAACTAGATGAAAACGACAATCCATTGCCAGGCCAAGAGCCTTACAATCAAGTGGATGCAATAGCAATGAGTCATGATATCTGTTATCGTGATCATGAAAACTCAAAATTAGATTGTGATAAAGTAATGTTAGACGAATTACGTGATATGAAGCCAACAAATCTACGAGAACGTTTTGATAGAAAATTTGTTCAGGGAATAATTGGAGCAAAATATAAACTTGGACTCGGAGAGTCTCGTCAATCACCTCACGATCGGGGAAATAAAGTATACGATGATCTTGCAGTCGAGCTGCACAGACCTAAAAAAAAAGTTTCCACGACGTAAAGTTGTCGCTAATGGTGTAGATGATATCTGGGCAATAGATTTGGTGGATGTATCTAATCTAGCTCAGTTTAATGTTGGCGCTGATGGCGCTCCAAAAAGGTATTTGTTTAATGTTATAGATGTTTTTAGCAAATATGCTTTCAGTGTACCTGTTTCGGATAAGACAGGGACTTCAATGACTGATGCACTAAAGCAGATAATAACGAGTGTAGAAAGAAAACCAAATAAAATCTGGACTGATCACGGATCCGAGTTTTTTAACAAAAAGTTTGAACAGTTTCTAGAACAAAATAATATAAAAAAGGTATGTTACAGGAAACGAGGGTAAAAGCGTTGTTGTCGAGAGATTTAATCGCACGCTAAACGAGAAAATACACAAACATATGACAGCTAAAAACACCAACAGGTACATCGATGACCTTTCTCAAATCGTAAGCGAATATAATAACACGAAACATCGAACCATCAAAATGACACCTAAAAAAGCTGTTAAAAATCCAATATTAGCAAATGAAAACATGTACCGCAGACATAAATTTAAGGTTGGTGATAAAGTTAGAATTTCTTTGATGAAAAAGGTATTTGCAAAAGGATTTACTCCGAACTGGAGCGAAGAAGTATTTGTGGTTGATAAGGTACTTTTAACATTACCTGTAACATATGTTTTAAAAGATCTGGCAGGGGAACCGATTGTAGGTAGTTTTTATGAACAAGAACTACAGAAAACTGAGCAGGATGTTTTTGTTATCGAGAAAGTGATTAGAAAAAAAGGGGATAAAAGTTTAGTCAAATGGCGTGGGTATAGTGATAAATTTAACAGTTGGATCCCCAACCAAGCAGATTATGATATAATGCTATTATAAATTAACTCATACTTTTGTTTGACAGATTTACATTTTACTGGTTTACATAATGATATTAGATACTGCTTACGATCGTTAGAGATCGTCATTAGATTAAAAATCTTGACAAATATGAAATCGAATTTGATATTTTTCTGTCGGCCTGGGATCTTGATATTTAAAAAAGGTTTGATTAACTGCCAGAACAGTTGTTGTTCGGCAACGGTAAAATTAAATTTAATTATTTGCTTAGCAATGTGATACTTGACATTATACCGTTTAGTTGTTGATCTGCTGTAATTAGATCTGTCAGCAACAGTGACTATTTCACCATCATCATCAGATTCATTGTTATACAAAATATCATCTTCACTATAACCAACAGATTTGTCTACGAAATCTTTGGAAAATGTAATACTATGCGTGACCTCATCACTGACGACCTTATCGCTGACGACCTTATCACTACACTAGTATCTTCTTCGTAGAGTTCAGCGAGTCGTTTCATCAAGTCCATTATTATAATATATTTTTATCTAATTTATTATTATAAGATGACTGATGAGATAAAATATCACCAAAAAGTTAATATAGTAAATTATAACGAACTAGCCGAAGCGGTAAGAAAATATTTGTTGGGTTATAGTGTTGATGTTATTGTAATGCAAGGTGATTCTCATAAAATATTACTAACAGAAGCAGAAAAAGATAAAATTAATGAAAATGTAGTAACAACGTTAAAATTTAATCACGATGATATCATAGCATTTGCTCATCATTGCTTGACTAAAACCGAGCTATCAAATATCATATCTAAAACCAATCCTAGCATCGTATTCTCTTGAAAAAGTTGATTTTGTTGCTCCATCAGCTATAATTTTTACGACTGCGGGATTTATCTTATAATATTTCGCCGCAGCTGAAATCGATTTGAATTCGATCTCCTCCCTCATCCGTTTCGAGGTTTTTTGAAATAACAGGTTTTATTGGGCATCTAAAATTAATACCATTACTATTTTTTCCTTTTCTCACATTTTCCTGTTGCGTTACTATCTCCAGATTTTCCAATCGATTATCAGTTTGTATATTATTGATGTGATTAATAACAAGACCATTGGGTATAGATCCATTGAACACCTCATAAACAAACCTATGACCAAGATAACGAACTTGATTTGTTGATGTTCCTCTAACAGTTACCCTGATATATCACATATTGCTAATAGTACTAAGAACTTTTTTAGTTTTTCTATTTCTAATAATACCGCGATCGTTAGCCTCATATAAATCAAATACTGGGTGCGGCTGAAACTCATCTTGTAAGGATAAATTTTCAATATTATCATCAGTGACTTTACCATTATAATGATATACACGCTGTCCCTCTGGAATATCATCGCAAAACAACGTGTAAATAAAATCTTTTCTAAACATTGTAATCCTCTCGGCATTATCTCCCTTTACACTAATATTATAACCCGTTGACGTTAATTTGCCAACAGGTATTCTAGTTTTAATGTTAATAACCGAACCAATTACATTTCCAGCGTATAAGTTATACTTTGGGTGAATTTGATAAATCTCTTGCTCACGTGCGCTTGTCAGATTTACTGTCATTATATTATAGGTAATATTTTTTATCTCTAATTGATTTTTAGCGCATGCGCAGTGTGAGATAAAGTTATATTTTGGGTGAACTTGATATGTTTCTTGCTCACATGTGTTTGTTAGATTTGCTGTCATTATATTATAGGTGATATTTTTTATCTCTAATTGATTTTTAGCGCATGCGCAGTGTGAGATAAAGTTATATTTTGGGTGAACTTGATATGTTTCTTGCTCACATGTGTTTGTTAGATTTGCTGTCATTATATTATAGGTGATATTTTTTATCTCTAATTGATTTTTAGCGCATGCGCAGTGTGAGGTAAAGTTATGTTTTGGGTGAACTTGATATGCTTCTTGCTCACATGTGTTTGTTAGATTTGCTGTCATTATATTATAGGAGATATTTTTTATCTCTAATTGATTTTTAGCGCATGCGCAGTGTGAAAAAAATTATCAATTAGATATTACATTATAGTATAATAATGTTAAAATTGCGTGATATAGCTAAGAGAAGCTTTATGGGAGAACCTAATAAAATAGCGACTGCTTTTGCAGGTGTTGATAATAGTTATCAGTTTGATAATCAAATTGTTTTAGTAAATTTTACTGCAACTAATCTTTACCACCTATTACAGACAATTGTAAAACGTGAGCTCGAAAAACACAAAAGTATCAGATTATTTGTGCAATATCATGTTATATTTTCAAAGTTAGTTATAATGGAAGAATTAACTAACAAGGAAATTGCAGAACCTTATATGAACGCAAAATCAAGACGTGTTTTGCTTGGGACTGATCTGTTATCACTATCTGATGAACAACACCAAGAAATTTGGAAAAAAAATAGAGGAATTTAGTCAATTAGGTTCGGGTTGGAAGTTTGAAATGATCAAAGGAATATTGTTTCACACGATGAAATATAACGCATTACGAGGTAGTTCATACGTCGACCTGCCACCAAAAATAAAAAGTAAAAGATGTTGTATATACATCAAAAACGTAGATAACAAATGTTTCCAGTGGGCTGTTCTTTCCGCACTATTTCCAGCAGAAAAAAAAACGCTACTCGTGTTGAAAGGTATATCAGTCATGTGTCTAGATTAAATTTTAAAGATATTAACTTTCCAGTGGCAGAAAATCAAATACCAAAATTTGAAAAGCAGAATAATGTTTCAATTAACGTTTCAGACTAGATGAAAAGGAGGACGTATATCCGAGATATATTTCAGAAAAAGCTTCACAATCAACTATAAATTTACTGTACTACAAAAATCATTATGTTTGGATTAAAAACTTTAACGGACTAGTTGGTAGACAGTACAATAAGGATAAGAACAAAAAGTTCTTTTGTTACCGCTGCTTGCATGGCTGAACAAACAATGAAACATTACAAAAGCATTTGCAGTACTGTAGTGATGTGCAAAGAATAACAATGCCATCTAAAAAAGATAGTGTGTTACAGTTTGTCCATCATAATCACAAACTAAAAATTCCTTTCGTCATATACACTGATTTCGAATGCCAACTTCAACCTGTACTTGGTGTAGAAAATAATCCTAATCAATCGAGTACAAGAAAAGTTCAAAATCATGTTCCGTGTGGAGTAGCGTATAAGGTAGTTTGTTGTACTGATTCTAGATTATCTAAATCAATCAAATTATATCGTGGTAAAAATCCAGCTGTTTGGCTTCTCAAGCAGTTGATTAATAAAGTTGATAATATATTTACTCATTTGAAAAAAGTAACGCCAATGTTAAAATTAACACCTCAACAAGAATCCGCTCACGAGCAAGCAGAAATTTGTCATATTTGTGAAAAAGCTTTTGACGATGATAAAAAAAGTACATGACCATTGTCATTTGACTGGACAGTATCGTGGAGCGGCTCATAATCAGTGTAATTTAAAATTTCATGCTCCAGATTTTATTCCGGTTATTCTTCACAATTTTCGAGGATATGATAGCCATATTATAGTAGAAGCTTTTGGTAATCCTGAGATAAAAGCTCATCTAAAACTCGATAACGTCATCAAATGCATCCCAAATAATTTTGAAAAGTACATGTCAGTTACGCTAGGTAAATTACGTTTTATTGACAGCCTGCAGTTTATGGCAGCCTCGTTAGATGAGTTAGTGAAAGGTTGTAGTAAATTTGATAACCTAAGAGACTGTTTTGGAGATAAATTTAATCTACTAGCTAAAAAAGGAGTTTTTCCATACGAATACCTCGACGATTGGAGTAAATTTGATGAAATATCTTTACCTGACAAAGACAAATTTTACTCACAACTTAAAAACGAAAATATAACCGATGACGAGTACAGGTATGCACAAGATATCTGGAAAGAGTTTGATTGTAAGACTTTTGGTGATTATCATGATTTGTACTTGAAAACTGACGTGTTATTATTAGCAGATGTTTTTGAAAGTTTTCGTGAAGTGAGTTATAATAATTATGGACTAGATCCTTGCTGGTATTATTCTGCCCCTGGGTTGTCATGGGATGCTTTGCTAAAGTTTAGTAAGGTAAGGTTAGAATTACTGACAGATGTGGATATGTTCAATTTTATCGAAAAAGGTATCCGAGGTGGTATTAGCGTGATAACAAAAAAATATGCTGAAACAAACAACAAATACCTGAAACAGGATAACCCTGACCTTCCTTCGAAGTATATAATTTATCTAGATTGTAATAATCTTTACGGTGGTTCGATGGCAAAACCAATGCCTTTTAGCGGATTTCATTGGATCACGGTTGATCGATTTCTATCAGAGACAGAAAAAAAGATACCTGATGATGTTTCCTATTTCGTTGAAGTTGATCTTGATTATCCAAATTCGCTACACAAATTACATAATGATTACCCTTTCTGTGCGGAATCGATGGTCATAGATTATAGTTTGTTATCAAAAGAACAACAAGCGTTAGCATCACCAAGGCAACATTCCATAGTCAAGAAACTAGTACCAAATGTACTTGATAAGAAAAATTACGTTTTGCATTACAAAGTTTTAAAACAAGCAGTCGATGCTGGTCTTGTGTTGAGAAAAGTTCATCGTGTACTAAAATTTAATCAGTCGCCGTGGATGAGAGGTTACATTAACTCGAACACTTCAAGAAGAGCTGTAGCGAAAACAGAGTTTGAGAAAAACTTCTTTAAACTGATGAACAATTCCGTTTTTGGTAAGACGATGGAGAATATTAGGAAACGCGTAAATATTGAAATAGTTAATGATGTCAATCGCAGAAACAAACTTGTGTCAGACGATGATTTTGTGAGCATGAAAATATTTAATGAAAATCTTGTTGCGATACAAAGAAGAAAAACAAATCTAAAACTAAACAAGCCGATCTATGTTGGAGCTGCAGTGTTAGATTTATCAAAGTGGATGATGTACGATTTTCATTACACTTTTGTTAAAAATCAGTGGCCGGCTAGTAGATTATTGTTTACTGATACTGATTCACTCGTATATGAAATCGAATGTGAGGACATCTATCAGGATATGTATAATAATCGACATCTGTTTGATCTTTCCGATTATCCACGTGACAGTAAATTTCATGACGACACAAATATAAAGGTTATTGGTAAGTTTAAATATGAAATGAACTCGAGCGCTATCAAATACTTTATCGGATTACGTAGTAAAATGTATGCCGTATTGTTAGACAATAATAAAATAACGAAAAAAGCCAAAGGTCTACCTCGTGATTTTGTTAAAAAGTTTATGAAATTTGATGACTACAGGTATGCGCTTGATGGTGGTGTTAGTTTTATGAGAGCTATGGCAATTCGAACTAATCATCATAAACTCGAAACAGATGTCATTATTAAACGTGGATTGTCTAATTTTGATGACAAACGCTATTGTGAAAATGGGGTAGATACATTTGCCCTTGGGTATTGTTATGATGATAGATCTATACTCGACATTT
>JAEAOA010001290.1:0-22668 GCA_016746295.1 Potamilus streckersoni | reverse complement strand
AAGTTTCGTAATCATCTATTTAAGCGGGTGCCAAATTATGATAAACCTCCTTGGCAGCGCATTGCAAAAAAGCCGAAATATTAATAACCCACTGTTCTTTGGGTATTTGATGTATTAAAGCTAACTTTTCAAACTGGGCTAAAAAGTTATCAATAATTTCATCCTTGTCGTTAAACATAGGCATGGTTATCTGGACGGTACGTCTATCCTCAGTTCTTCTGCTCGAGTGTCCAAACTGAAATTCAGTTCTTCTCCTCTCCTGGACTCCGCTTCGATCCTTCGTCTTTCCATTGCTAATGTATGTTCTCTCTCTTTATTCCTCTCCCCGGCCTTCAATTTCTCACTTTCGGCTTTCAGTCTAGCTAACTCACATTCTTATTCTCTTTCAGCCTGCAGTCTGGCTACCTCTAATTCATTTTCTCTTTCAGCCTGCAGTCTGGGAACCTCAAGTACTTTTTTTCTTTTCTTCTCGGCTGCCTCTTTTTTCTTCTCGGATGCCTGCTGTTCTCTGTACTTTTTGAGACTACGCTCTACAATTTCAGCTAAATGGGTCCCTTCATAACCTAATTCTTCGGATCCAAGAACTTTGAATTCTCGCGCAAGTTGCCGTAATGTTGCCATTCTTGTCTATCTGTCTTGTCGCTAACTCACCTAGATTAGCAATCACTAACCTGTTTCTGCCTTCAAGAAAACAACTTCCATATGAATATCAACGAATATTCTAACTCAGTAAAGTCTTACCTACAGACTTACTTAAAAATCACACAAATTAAATTAAAATTAAATTAAAACGCTTTTCAGGCAGTACCAAACTATAATTTCTCCCTAAATTCGTATCGTCTGCAACACATGTACAAATTACCCTGGGGATACTTCCTTAATGATCTCTTCTCGCAAGAGTACTAAGACAAAATATTTTTGGGTTACTTAGATAGGGACAACCAACCACGCTTCAGCAATTTCAGTTACGGAATCATAATTTCTTACAATGTCATGCAACATTTAAGAAATTCACAAATCATGCAAAATTTCAAACATATAAGAATAGGTGTTGACTCAATTCACACTCGTGGTTTCTTTTTTTTAATAAAAAAAATACAAATCTATTAATGATAATGTGTTGTATTTCTTTCGATATATACTCAGATCTGCGTTTTTTTCACTGTACAAACATGCCGGAACGAGGCTCCCACTTATGTGACAAATTTTCGGCGTGCAAAACACCAATCTCTTTCACTACGGTTCGTTGCTAGGGAATGACCTCCGCGGTGTAATTTACCCAGTGTGGATAGATAGAAAGAAAAATGCAGATCACTGAACACGTATATTGAAGAAATAACACGACGAGCCTCCTTTCAATGAACAAATATAAAATTTAATCAGTTTATCAACAGATTTTAAATGAAAAGAAATCAATGACTTGGTTAGAAAAAAGGAAAATGGTACTAACATGTACTCAAATAAAAAGACAATACAAATTTATTTAAATGTAAAATTACTTTCAACGTTAATATACTATCTTCATTGCCAATGTGATGTGACCTTTGAGTGCAACGTAGAGAGACTTCATCACCTATTTTATGCGGACATCAAGACTTCCATTCGTCCCTGCTCCGCCGGTCTTTTTCTAGCTGTTTGGTCTTCGACTCTTGTCCGTCGAACTCTGATTTAACAATCGTCTCTGGACTTAGATTTCGGCTTAGAATTAGATCTGGTCCTGTGATTGGTTCAGGGATTTCTCAGGTGAATCCAGAAAAGCTGTTTCCTTTTGCCGTTTTCTTTATTTGTTTCCACGAACCTCACGTATAGTCCGTCTCCTAACTGAGACAACTATCTGGCCCCTTACTCTATAACGAAAACGTACTTGGTACGAATTCAAAGGTAGAGTTTGTCTACCCGCTGAGACAAAACTCCCGCTTTACTGCCAAATCACGAGATAACGTCTTACCCGCTTATCTCGGAGTCGACCACTCTTTTTCAAGAAAGATTGAAGACTGAAGAACTTTCCTAAAGTTAAACCTTTAATTTCTTACAGAGTAACGCGCATAAATCCAAATTAACCAATCAGAATAGATTGGTTCGTAAACCTGTTCCGTAGAGTTTTTGGATTGACCAGACAACTAAACAACTAATCATGCCGTAATTAACACTCCTTTGAACAATCATCTATAGCCAGCTCCCGCCCTTTACCCGGTCGATTTTGGGAAAGGGTCTTATGTCATTCTCTTGTACCCTAGCATATGACTCGGTCAAGTGACGTCGGCTAGAACGAATTCCCTTTTGACGTTCAGAGATGAAATGAAATAATCATCTAACTATCTCTAGCCCTTTCTTCTTTAATTAAGTTGACTTTGATACAATTTCTTTAACCAAAGCTTCTAAGAGTTTTCAAAATTCGACACATTATAATATGTATGTATGTATGTATGTATGTATGTATGTATGTATGTATGTATGTATGTATGTATGTATGTATGTATGTATGTATGTATGTATGTATGTATGTATGTATGTATGTATGTATGTATGTATGTATGTATGTATGTATGTATTATACATTATTCCAATCAGATTACCTCTGTTAATATGATCAATCGACTATTATCGTTCATTAGAACGATATAATTCCAGATTTGAATTGACCAAGTTTTCTACAATCTGATTGCATCTAAACGGTCACGTGAGACTGAACTGAAATTCTTTACACAGAAAATTTAACTTCTACCGTTGCTTCCCTGCAACAACAACATAGAGCCATCCGATTCTACGACGACCTCTTGACCACTGTAAAAAAAGCGCAAAGTGAACTGGTACAGTCATATATTAAGATCATTTGGACTGATAATAACAATATTGCAAGGCACAATGTGAGGGTGCAGAAAAAGAGGCAGACAGAACAAAAGGCAACATCAAGAAGTGGACAGCCATGAGATTTCTAAATTCTCAAAAGGCATTAAAGACCAGGGAAAGATGGAGAGAATTGGATGCAAAATCAAAGTTGGTGCCTCAAAACTCTGGTTAAGGGATTGATGATGATGATGATGATGATGATGATGATGATGATGATGATGATGATGATGATGATACTGTAACAATTTAACAGAAGTCCGAGTCTGAAAATATGCAACTTCTCCTTAGGCGTGCTAGTAAACTAATTTTAGTTTCTAGCTTCCGTACTTTTGAAATTCCCTACAAATTGTACTTTCTCTGCCGCAACAAAAGTACATAGTACCGTTTTATGTCTTATGTATTTGTAAATGTAATTTAATGTATGTTGCCTTTCCAACCACAAGCTGAATTAGTTCACATACGGAAAGTTTTATCCGGTTTCGGAACAAGTATGCATGGTGAACTCTAATCATTTGTACTGGGCTCTATGAAATCGTTCTCCAGCAAATAGTGAATTTCATTTTTCAAGTATTCCTGTTTGAGTGGGTTCATCTTGTATGGATGTTATTTTACAGGTTTTGAATCAACAATTTTAACGTCATGAAAAATTTTGTTTGTCCTTGTAGGAATATCCGAAAACAAGTGTGCATATTTAAATAATAATGTTTATATTCATTTCTTTCTTTCTTGCTGCAAATTGAAAGTTTCTGGTCTAGATCTTTTATAACTTCCGAATTACGAAGATTTTATTATTCCAAGTTCAACGGCGTCCAATTGATTTTCTTCACATAAATCCCCAGTTTTTAGGAAAGGTACCACTAAACTAATTGTTTGATTTACTGGGCTATCTTTTTCAATATACTAATAATCCATTAATTTATTAAGACCTGAGTAATATAATTATAATTTAATCCATCTTTCTCTTTTTTTACTTTGTAAAAACCGTAAAATTTAAATTGAAGAAAATGCTTTCCTAACAGTAGACTGCTGAGTGAATATTTTGCTTACAACATGAACTTTATGAGTTAAGGAGTACTTATCAGCAGAAGATCAGTATGTTCCAAGGTTTCAATCCTATGCTCTTCAAGATGATTCTTAAAATCAATAGCAACAGTTTTTGAATTATTCAAGCAACACAAGTTGTTAGAAACTTTCATAATCATGTTCAACTTTCTTGGCTAAGTGCCATCTACCACATGCGTGTCCGTAGAAGCTCACTAGCTTTACCAACTAGTACACACTGTAGTAACTGAGTCCAATAATCCCTTGGCCATTTGAAATTTTCTGCAGCTTTTTCAAAACGAGGAAATTTTTGTCTGCTCCTTTTTCTCTAAAAGGGGTAACTGCTCAAACTTTTTTCTGCAATATCAAACCTTGAATCTGTATGTGAAGTGGAATCGTGTTTTCCACATGCCAGCTCTAATTGTTTCATTCTAAGTTGAACTTCACTTTCATCCTTCTCTTTTTTCATCTGTCGCTCTCTCTCTCTCTCTCTCTCATCTTTTTCAAATTGTAATTGTTTATCTTTCTCCCTCTCCTTTCTCCCTTCCTCTTCTTTTTCAAATTGCAACTACAATTGCTTCTCTTGCAGCTGCATTTGTTTCTTTTTTTCCCCTGAAGCTCAAGCCTCCTTAACTCTACTTCCATTGTCATTACTTTAATGTCATTGTCTGTCATAGGCATATTGACTGATGCCAAAACACTTTTATCAAAAGCACTTTTCCCAACCAAATATTGGATCAAAATATTTTTAATTTCTTCTTCCGTTAAAGAAGATTTTGCTTCAGAAAGATCATACTTTCTGGTAAAATTCATCAACTCATCTTCCTTAACACTATCCAAATTCTGTTGTTTTGGATTAGAAAGAAACATGTCCACTTTTGATGACATTGTAAATGAAAGCCTGTTGTTTTCAAATAAAAATATAAAATAGTACATGGGATTTAGAGTCTAGGGTAAAATTTAAATTTCAAAAAGAAATTTCTGAAATGTTTAAAAAAAATTCATATATCCTAGGACGAGCGTCCAAATGTGATTCTAAGAATCAAAACACACGTCCTATCACTAAATAGTCCTCTAAGAATCTGGGTTCTAGTCTCGACTACTTATAAATATGGAGGGAAATGACGTCAGATGTAATCCAATAAATAGATAACTATAATTCCTCACTTGAATCCGTCTTTGTTTCCGAATAATTCTAGAATTAATTTCCTTGAATATCTTTCTGAATTGTTGATAAGAAAGTCAACTTTTTGAGTGTCCAGGAAAATAAATTATTGAATCTAAAAATCAGATGAAGAATAAAATATTATGGCAAAAATTTAAAAGATCTTGTTTCTTCAAGGATTTGAATGACTGCTTAAATAAATATTAAGAATGCGTATTAGCACTCAAAAACATCACTTCGAATCTCGCGAGATTGGTCATGTGGTCTCTTATTGCGCTATTTATGTCACGTCCGCAGTACAGACCAACTTAAAAACCAATCATAAAAATAGATTGTCTACAAACATTGATCACGCGGAAAAAGTATGTCCGTGATGCTGAGAAATCAATTTAACTTCCAGTTAATTTGTTACCATGGTAAGGCGAACGAAATGCCAACCCTCACGTATTACTATTTCGTCTTAACTAAACAAAAGTTTGTGCTAAAATTATGTCTGACTACTCAAAATAGAATCCTGAATTCGAGAAAAAATATTCACTGCATTTAAAGGCAATGAAACAAAAATGAAATAAAAAGAATTTTAAACCTTACACACTAGCAATTTAATCATATATACGTAACATACATACATACATACATACATACATACATACATACATACATACATACATACATACATACATACATACATACATACATACATACATACATACATACATACATACATACATACATACATACATACATACATACATACATACATACATACATACATACATACATACATACATACATGCTTGCATCCATGCTGACAGACGGAAAGATATATTTTGGTTAATAAATACATGCAAAGATAAAGCGCAAAAGAGACAGCTTGTCAGGATTCAAGGTTTTTTTTACAAAAAGATTTTGAAATGTTTTAAACCAATGATACAGTATATAAACAGTTTGGACTGCATTTCCAAGAAATAACGGTCTAATTCAGAATCTTATAACGCGCATATTGACGGTGCACGACTGATCGGATGGTAACAATAACATTCACAAAGTCAAAAAGAGAATAAAATAGCTTTATTCGTTTAAATGCCATCAAGCTTATCTTGGCGTGGATATAAAATTTAATGAAATGGAAAATGCAAGTACAAAAAAGACATTGACTTACTCTCCCACGCCAAGATTAGTGGCGTGCTTGAAAATATTTCCTCTTGAAAACATTGCTTTATCCCAACGTTGTGTTTTAGATAGTTGAGAAGGCAGAAAATAAAATTTTATAGATCCTTACCATGATACCATAAATTTCTCTTTTTCCAAAGGCCGGGTCAATCTGCTTTTCATTTATGGCGACCTTTTACAGCGGGTATATGTCTTATAATGGGACACGGGTATGAATTTCAATGAACGTTTACTGCGTACTCTTGAGGTATATTACAAAAGTTACTTTTTGTATCTGTGAATAGAAAAAGGTTATTATTATTTCTAGACTATAGAACGATGGAGATTTATTCAAATCTTTGATAACTATTTAACTTTCATTTGTCTTCTTCTAAAGCCTTTGAAGTATCCAGTATAAACGAGATTCAAGTTTGTTTTTATGAGGTTGGAAATTCGTAAACATAGTATTTTCCTATTAATATAATCAAGGACCTTTATTAATTTTTCTTCACTGAAAAAGAGAATTATTGGCACGCAACTTTTCTTGCTTCAGATGCATTGTCTGTCTAAATGACCCATGGTAGTTGTAAATTTTGATCTGAAGTCATGGGTGGGCTTGGCTTATTAGACAGTGTAATAATTGTTTTCCTGGGTAGTAGGTATTATTTCATATTGCTTATTCCTTAAAACTATTAAAAATGGATATTATTCTCCAGAAACTTTTTTTGTGACCAGGACAGTGATATTTTGAAATTTACCTATTTTCTAAAGCATTCCAGACAGATTCAGCGCTGAGCAAACTTGGAGTAATTTCTAGAACGTTCTAGAACTTTCAAGCAATATAAATAGTACATGCGACTCAAGCCCATCAATTCATTGTAGTTCCAGCTGCTGAAGTGGATACATATCTGCATTTTTCTTAGATGGCATCCAGAGGCTGCAAGAATCCGGCAGATGCATTTCGCTACGTCTGCAACCAATTTATCGCGACAAGAGCAAAAAGAACCATGGAAGCATGTGCTAAAATGTGTGAGGACTACAAGGCATATTTCGGCGTGCCTATAAGGGATCAAGACAAACCCTGACCGTCGAGTACTGCAAAAAAAAAAAAAAAAAAAAATGAAAGGGAAGAAGTAGTATTAGAAAACCAGGTTTTCAACTCACTTTGTTTTTTTACCCTCCAAACAAGTATAAATTATCCCCCACCCCACCCCCTTTTCTTCCAAAATAAACCAGGTTTTCAACTCACCCTAGAGGAAAACCAGGTTTTCAACTCACTTTGTTTTTTTTACCCTCCAAACAAGTATAAATTATAGTCCTAAATTATCCCCCACCCCACCCCCTTTTATTTCCAAAATAAAACAGGGTTTTAACTCACCCTCCCCCACCTCTTTTTTTCCCCCTACTACTACCTGTAAACAGGTATTTTGTAACCAAACAAAACAACAGGTGTTGGAATGTGAAAAGTTCTGATACAGAGGTGACTAATTTGTTAGAACAGCGCATGTGTGGAATACAATTATTCTAAAGACGGCAAACGGGTTTTACCACAAGATAACAGGATGAAAATTAAACTGTGTGTTAGAACGTTTCAGTTAACAAGGTGGAAATTAAACTAGCATTAGAATGAAAATGATATTATTTTATATCTCGTTACCAATGATTAATGTTTCAACTGTTGATATTAAAAATATTTCACTATCACGACTATAGATACTAAATTTTACTTTACCACTCACACAGCGACGGGACTCAAACAGATCTTTCATTTCTGGTTTGTTCAGAGGATATTTTTTGTTGATAAAATATACCTTTGACCGATCGAGATCAATTGTGAGTTTAGTATAGTTTTGTTGGCTAATGGGGCTGTGAAAGTTTTTAAATTCCGCTAGCAACTTTTGATACAATTGTTCGAGATAATTGAAATACATGCTGTTATCAGATCTGATGAGCGAAAGTTTTAACTTGTCACATGTTCCATTAAAACATATACCTGATGTTTCATTATTAAATTCAACTGTCAATTGTTTACCGTCCATCATTAGATATTTGATGTTACTATTGTAGCTATTTGTCATTGTCAAATTTTCAAGCATTATTTTATAAGTTTAGATAAAATTTCAGTTGGAAAAGATAATGTCGAGTATAGATCTATCATCATAACAATACCCAAGGGCAAATGTATCTACCCCATTTTCACAATAGCGTTTGTCATCAAAATTATACAATCCACGTTTGATAATGACATCTGTTTCGAGTTTATGATGATTAGTTCGAATTGCCATAGCTCTCATAAAACTAACACCACCATCAAGCGCATACCTGTAGTCATCAAATTTCATAAACTTTTTAACAAAATTACGAGGCAGACCTTTGGCTTTTTTCGTTATTTTATTATTATCTAACAATACGGCATACATTTTACTACGTAATCCGATAAAGTATTTGATAGCGCTCGAGTTCATTTCATCTTTAAACTTACCAATAACCTTTTTATTTGTGTCGTCATGAAATTTACTGTCACGTGGATAATCGGAAAGATCAAACAGATGTCGATTATTGTACATGTCCTGATAGATGTCCTCACATTCAATTTCATACACGAGTGAATCAGTATCAGTAAACAATAATCTACTAGCCGGCCACTGATTTTTAACAAAAGTGTAATGAAAATCGTACATCATCCACTTTGATAAATCTAACACTGCAGCTCCAACATAGATCGGCTTGTTTAGTTTTAGATTTGTTTTTCTTCTTTGTATCGCAACAAGATTTTCATTAAATATTTTCATGCTCACAAAATCATCGTCTGACACAAGTTTGTTTCTGCGATTGACATCATTAACTATTTCAATATTTACACGTTTCCTAATATTCTCCATCGTCTTACCAAAAACGGAATTGTTCATCAGTTTAAAGAAGTTTTTCTCAAACTCTGTTTTCGCTGCAGCTCTTCTTGAAGTGTTGGAGTTAATATAACCTCTCATCCACGGCGACTGATTAAATTTTAGTACACGATGAACTTTTCTCAACACAAGACCAGCATCGACTGCTTGTTTTAAAACTTTGTAATGCAAAACATAATTTTTCTTATCAAGTAAATTTGGTACTAGTTTCTTGACCATGGAATGTTGCCTTGGTGATGCTAACGCTTGTTGTTCTTTTGATAACAAACTATAATCTATAACCATCGATTCCGCACAGAAAGGGTAATCGTTATGTAATTTGTGTAGCGAATTTGGATAATCAAGATCAACTTCAACGAAATAGGAAACATCGTCAGGTATCTTTTTTTCTGTCTCTGATAGAAATCGATCAACCGTGATCCAATGAAATCCGCTAAAAGGCATTGGTTCTGCCATCGAACCACCGTAAAGATTATTACAATCTAGATAAATTATATACTTCGAAGGAAGGTCAGGGTTATACTGTTTCAGGTATTTGTTGTTTGCTTCAGCATATTTTTTTGTTATCACGCTAATACCACCTCGGATACCTTTTTCAATAAAATTGAACATATCAACATCAGTCAGTAATTCTAACCTTACCTTACTAAACTTTAGCAAAGCATCCCATGACAACCCAGGGGCAGAATAATACCAGCAAGGATCTAGTCCATAATTATTATAACTCACTTCACGAAAACTTTCAAAAACATCTGCTAATAATAACACGTCAGTTTTCAGGTATAAATCATGATAATCACCAAAAGTCTCACAATCAAACTCTTTCCAGATATCTTGTGCATACCTGTACTCGTCATCAGTTATATTTTCATTTTTAAGTTGTGAGTAAAATTTGTCTTTGTCAGGTAAAGATGTTTCATCAAATTTACTCCAATCGTCGAGATATTCGTATGGAAAAACTCCTTTTTTAGCTAATAGATTAAATTTATCTCCAAAACAGTCTCTTAGGTTATTAAATTTACTACAACCTTTTACTAGCTCATCTAACGAGGCTGCCATAAACTGCAGGCTGTCAATAAAACGTAATTTACCTAGCGTAACTGACATATACTTTTCAAAATTATTTGGAATGCATTTGATGACATTATTGAGTTTTAGATGAGCTTTTATCTCAGGATCACCAAAAGCTTCTACGATGATGTGACTATCATATCCTCGAAAATTGTGAAGAATAACTGGAATAAAATCTGGAGCGTGAAATTTTAAATTACACTGGTCATGAGCCGCTCCACGATACTGTCCGGTCAAATGGCAATGGTCACGTACTTTTTTATCATCGTCAAAAGCTTTTTCACAAATATGACAAATTTCTGCTTGCTCGTGATTGGATTCTTGTTGAGGTGTTAATTTTAACATTGGCGTTACTTTTTTCAAATGAGTAAATATATTATCAACTTCATTAATCAACTGCTTGAGAAGCCAAACAGCTGGATTTTTACCACGATATAATTTGATTGATTTAGATAATCTAGAATCAGTACAACAAACTACCTTATACGCTACTCCACACGGAACATGATTTTGAACTTTTCTTGTACTCGATTGATTAGGATTATTTTCTACACCAAGTACAGGTTGAAGTAGGCATTCGAAATCAGCGTATATGACGAAAGGAATTTTTAGTTTGTGATTATGATGGACAAACTGTAACACACTATCTTTTTTAGATGGCATTGTTATTCTTTGCACATCACTACAGTACTGCAAATGCTTTTGTAATGTTTCATTGCTTGTACAGCCATGCAAGCAGCGGTAACAAAAGAACTTTTTGTTCTTATCCTTATTGTACTGTCTACCAACTAGTCCGTTAAAGTTTTTAATCCAAACATAATGATTTTTGTAGTACAGTAAATTTATAGTTGATTGTGAAGCTTTTTCTGAAATATATCTCGGATATACGTCCTCCTTTTCATCTAGTCCGAAAACGTTAATTGAAACATTATTCTGCTTTTCAAATTTTGGTATTTGATTTTCTGCCACTGGAAAGTTAATATCTTTAAAATTTAATCTAGACACATGACTGATATACCTTTCAACACGAGTAGCGTTTTTTTCTGCTGGAAATAGTGCGGAAAGAACAGCCCATTGGAAACATTTGTTATCTACGTTTTTGATGTTTATACAACATCTTTTACTTTTTATTTTTGGTGGCAGGTCGACGTATGAACTACCTCGTAATACATTATATTTCATCGTGTGAAACAATATTCCTTTGATCATTTCAAACTTCCAACCCGAACCTAATTGACTAAATTCCTCTATTTTTTTTCCAATTTCTTGGTGTATTTCATCAGATAGTGATAACAGATCAGTCCCAAGCAAAACACGTCTCGATTTTGCGTTAATATAAGGTTCTGCAATTTCCTTGTTAGTTAATTCTTCCATTATAACTAACTTTGAAAATATAACATGATATTGCACAAATAATCTGATACTTTTGTGTTTTTCGAGCTCACGTTTTACAATTGTCTGTAATAGGTGGTAAAGATTAGTTGCATTAAAATTTACTAAAACAATTTGATTATCAAACTGATAACTATTATCAAAACCTGCAAAAGCAGTCGCTATTTTATCAGGTTCTCCCATAAGACTTCTCTTAGCTATATCACGCAATTTTAACATTATTATACTATAATGTAATATCTAATTGATAATTTTTTCACACTGCGCATGCGCTAAAAATCAATTAGAGATAAAAAATATCTCCTATAATATAATGACAGCAAATCTAACAAACACATGTGAGCAAGAAGCATATCAAGTTCACCCAAAACATAACTTTACCTCACACTGCGCATGCGCTGAAAATCAATTAGAGATAAAAAATATCTCCTATAATATAATGACAGCAAATCTAACAAACACATGTGAGCAAGAAGCATATCAAGTTCACCCAAAATATAACTTTATCTCACACTGCGCATGCGCTAAAAATCAATTAGAGATAAAAAATATCACCTATAATATAATGACAGTAAATTTGACAAGCGCACATGAGCAAGAGATTTATCAAATTCACCCAAAGTATAACTTATACGCTGGAAATGTAATTGGTTCGGTTATTAACATTAAAACTAGAATACCTGTTGGCAAATTAACGTCAGCGGGTTATAATATTAGTGTAAAGGGAGATAATGCCGAGAGGATTGCAATATTTAGAAAAGATTTTATTTACACGTTGTTCTGCGATGATATTCCAGAGGGACAGCGTGTATATCATTATAATGGTAAAGTCACTGATGATAATATTGAAAATTTATCCTTACAAGATGAGTTTCAGCCGCACCCAGTATTTGATTTATACGAGGCTAACGATCGCGGTATTATTAGAAATAGAAAAACTAAAAAAGTTCTTAGTAATATTAGCAATATGGGATATATCAGGGTAACTGTTAGAGGAACATCAACAAATCAAGTTCGTTATCTTGGTCATAGGTTTGTTTATGAGGTGTTCAATGGATCTATACCCAATGGTCTTGTTATTAATCACATCAATAATATACAAACTGATAATCGATTGGAAAATCTGGAGATAGTAACGCAACAGGAAAATGTGAGAAAAGGAAAAAATAGTAATGGTATTAATTTTAGATGCCCAATAAAACCTGTTATTTCAAAAAACCTCGAAACGGATGAGGAGATCGAATTCAAATCGATTTCAGCTGCGGCGAAATATTATAAGATAAATCCCGCAGTCGTAAAAATTATAGCTGATGGAGCAACAAAATCAACTTTTTCAAGAGAATACGATGCTAGGATTGGTTTTAGATATGATGATCAATAATATTTTGTAATTCGGTTTTAGTCAAGCAATGATGAGCAAATGCTATGATATCATCGTGATTAAATTTTAGCGTCGTTACTGCACTTTCATTAATTTTATTTTTTTCTGCTTCTGTTAGTAATATTTTATGAGAATCACCTTGCATTACAATAACATCAACACTATAACCCAACAAACATTTTCTTACCGCTTCAGCTAGTTCGTTATAATTTACTATATTAACTTTTTGGTGATATTTTATCTCATCGGTCATCTTATAATAATAAATTAGATAAAAATATATTATAATAATGGACTTGATGAAACGACTCGCTGAACTCTACGAAGAAGATACTAGTGATAAGGTTGTCAGTGATAAGGTCGTCAGTGATGATGTCATACATAGTATTACATTTTCCAAAGATTTTATAGACAAATCTGTTGGTTATAGCGAAGATGATATTTTATATAACAATGAATCTGATGATGGTGAAATAGTCACTGTTGCTGACAGATCTAATTACAGCAGATCAACAACTAAACGGTATAATGTTAAGTATCACATTACTAAGCAGCTAATTAAATTTAATTTTACTGTTGCCGAACAACAACTGTTCTGGCAGTTAATCAAACCTTTTTTAAATATCAAGATTCCAGGCCGACAGAAAAATATTAAATTTGATTTCATATTTGTCAAGATTTTTAATCTAATGACGATCTCTAACGATCGTAAGCAGTATCTAATATCATTATGTAAACCAGTAAAATGTAAATCTGTCAAACAAAAGTATGAGTTAATTTATAATAGCATTATATCATAATCTGCTTGGTTGGGATCCAACTGTTAAATTTATCACTATACCCACGCCATTTGACTAAACTTTTATCCCCTTTTTTTCTAATCACTTTCTCGATAACAAAAACATCCTGCTCAGTTTTCTGTAGTTCTTGTTCATAAAAACTACCTACAATCGGTTCCCCTGCCAGATCTTTTAAAACGTACGTTACAGGTACTGTTAAAAGTACCTTATCAATTACAAAAACTTCTTCGCTCCAGTTCGGAGTAAATCCTTTTGCAAACACCTTTTTCATCAAAGAAATTCTAACTTTATCACCAACCTTAAATTTATGTCTGCGGTACATGTTTTCATTTGCTAATATTGGATTTTTAACAGCTTTTTTAGGTGTCATTTTGATGGTTCGATGTTTCGTGTTATTATATTCGCTTACGATTTGAGAAAGGTCATCGATGTACCTGTTGGTGTTTTTAGCTGTCATATGTTTGTGTATTTTCTCGTTTAGCGTGCGATTAAATCTCTCAACAACAACGCTTTTACCCTCATTTCCTGTAACATACCTTTTTATATTATTTTGTTCTAGAAACTGTTCAAACTTTTTGTTAAAAAACTCAGATCCATGATCAGTCCAGATTTTGTTTGGTTTTCTTTCTGTGCTTGTTATTATCTGCTTTAGCGCATCGGTCATTGAAGTTCCTGTCTTATCTGAAACAGGTATACTGAAAGCGTATTTGCTAAAAACATCTATAACATTAAACAAATACCTTTTTGGAGCGCCATCAGCGCCAACGTTAAACTGAGCTAGATTGGATACATCCACCAAATCTATTGCCCAGATATCATCTACACCATTAGCGACAACTTTACGTCGTTGGAACTTTTTTTTTTAGGTCTGTGTAGTTCGACTGCAAGATCATCATATACTTTATTTCCCCGATCGTGAGGTGATTGACGAGACTCTCCGAGTCCAAGTTTATATTTTGCTCCAATTATTCCCTGAACAAATTTTCTATCAAAACGTTCTCGTAGATTTGTTGGCTCCATATCACGTAATTCGTCTAACATTACTTTATCACAATCTAATTTTGAGTTTTCATGATCACGATAACAGATATCATGACGCATTGCTATTGCATCCACTTGATTGTAAGGCTCTTGGCCTGGCAATGGATTGTCGTTTTCATCTAGTTGTTGATGTAGCGGATTCCATGGACCAGTATACCGATGCCCTGGCAATGTCCAACCGCCTTTTGGTTTTGGCAATTTTCCAATTAGTTTATGTATATCTATACCTGACCCTATTATTTCTCTGTTGTTACAACATTGACAGTATGCGACAATTTTATTTTGCTCAATACACAAATCTCTGTCAGAATCACAGTTGCATATCATTCTATATTTTTAGTCGTCGACTAAAATAATATTAGGATAACCAGATCCTAGCGACGTCGCTGGAGATACTATCGCTGGGGACGTTTTCTTTAAAAATGTATTTTTTCTTTTTCCACAGATTGCACAAATACTTTTTAATATTATCCTGTTGTTTTTTGTTTTTTCTGTTGTTTCATTAATACCTTCTGTTTTAGTTTTACACTTGAGACAGTATGTTGACATTATTATACTTATAAGTTTAGATAAAATTAATTGCGATCTCATCATTAGCGTGAGAAGGTTGCTTATCAAACTGTAAAATAAATTTTAAAAAATTAAGATTTCTGCTCATCTGTCGGATAAACATAATACAATAATATCCGCAAGCAGACGTTCCAACAGGTTGGAGTTGATTTGACGAATAATATACTTTTGTAAATTTTTTTTTCATATACTTTTTTATTACATCGCTTGGAGGAAGTCCAAACGAGTCAAAATAATTATTATTATAAACTGCTACCCAATGCGTACCAGATCCGTCATTAAAATCTTGTATATTAATAACACATGAACTTACAGCAGATGGTGATTTTATTGCTGAGAGCTCATCTTTAGAATAAACTCCGTGAAATCCAGGAACCGCTTTTAACTTATCAATGATATCAAAATTACTCAACGGGGTCGACGAGTTCCTGGTAATGTTAGACCACGTCCGATTCCTAAAAGATTTGGCAGCAGACTTCCCGCTAGTCCCGCCAAAAGTGGAGCGAACGGAATAATTCCTCCTTGTTTTGTTTGATTGCATATGCATTTGCACTTTGGTGTTGGTGATTTTGTTTTTATTACTTTCTTTTTTTTTGTTGTTGGTGATTTCTTTTTCTTTTGTGGCATTATAATATATTATTTACATAAAATTTACAATTTTTTTATTCCACTTCCACGAATGATACCATTACCTTCGACTGCTTTCTTCGTTGCGCCAGATATTGCTCCAGACGCTGCTGCTAGTCCTAATGTTCCCAACACCGGCAAAAGTTTAGGTATTATTGTACTAGTTAATACTGATAATGCCGGACCAAGAAAACCACCTTCTTTTGCCATCGCTGTCATTTGTGCAGCACTCAAATTTAAAACAAAAGTTTTTTTACGATCATACTTTTTTACTTGATTTTTTGTTAGCATTAATTTTGTTAAAACACCATCAGAAATATTAGGATTGATTTTTAATGATACCTGTTCTCGCTTTGCAGTAGCAGCTACTAATTTTTTAACTTGGCCATCAGTCAAATACACTTCTTTTACAATATACTTTGCCATTTTATATAACAACTGTAGATTAAACTTGAACTGTCATTTTACCTCCAATAGAATCTACCGTGATAAATCTATCACTAATCACTAATGCGTATACGTATAACGGCGCTACTGGAACCGCCCCAAGTGTCCAGGTAATTTCAATATCCGCTGTGCTGTCTACAGCTCGCTCGTTATGTTTACTAACATCAAAATGAAATATAGGATAAAGCGTACGAAATTCTTCTACTGATATTTGAGTTCCATCTTCAACATCTTGATATTTTTGTATTGCGTCAAGCAGGTACATGTACGGTCGAGAAATATTTTTATTAACATCATCAGCAAAATTACACTCGATAGCTCGTTCTGGATATTGCTTTGAATTTAATCTAGCGTATATTCGTCTGACATCAGAGTGATCAAATACTGCATTATTTTGTTGTTGGTTACCTCGTCGAGCTTGTTGTTGAAATACGACAAAGATATTTCTCGGCAGTTGTTCGCTTGATGTTGTTGTGACCCTCCACGTGTAGTCAGTAGTATTTGGAACCGCTGTCTGATATACCTTATGCTGCTTAAAGTAAATTCTGTTTGTATGCTTATCAAGCGTGTTATTTAGTTCTGACATTTTAGTGATTGATGGTGTTATACGTGGCATCCACAAAGAAAGTTTGTTTATGATAAACTGTACATCAACCCCTCCAGATCTAAACAAGCAATCGTTTTGGTCTGCTCGATCTAAAATAAGCGTATGTTTTACTCCGCGAAATACTTTATCATAATCGCGACAAAAGCCGAAAATCATGCTTAGCGGAAGCATCATTGTAATTTGACGTGATCCTGCTGCAAGTTTTCTTCGCCTAGCAAAACCTTCGTTATAGCGTGGATTTCTCACATCAAGTGTGTTAAGAAGTAAATTTAACATCGCAGTACCGTCTGCAGCTGCAGCTGGTGGTGTTATATTTAGATTATTAAAAGCTGCTGTAAGAGAAACTCTTGTAGCGTCTGCATTAGCAGCTGCACCTGGTGCAACAATACCTAGCGCGTCTGCATTAGCAATGAGAAAATTTCTCACAATTACAGTATTTTCATCAGCATTAGCTCCATGTACTATAGCGCCTCTCTTTAAAAATTCTGTTGATTCAGCTATACCCCGTCCAGTATCTTTAAACCACATCATATTAGTTGCAGTTGATCTCGAGTAATCGTCGGAAAATGAAATAATATTTAAAATTGTACTTGCAACTTGTAGGTGACTTGAAATATCTTCTACAGTTTGATTAGCCAGTTGATATCTAGCACTTTTGAATAAACTCCAACCGTTATTTATAAGAGCTACTTCTGCTCCAACTGCAAATGCAGCAGGTGGATTAGCTACTGTCATAATCTGACCACGAACTTCTAACATAGCCTTATGTGGCAGTAGAAATACATCTTCGTCTCTGGTGTTAAAGGTTCTAATACCAGTTTTATTTGGTTCGTTAGAATTTTCATCAAGGTACTCAACAAACTCGAATTCTGTCACATCGTTGTCGATGTCATAAGTTTCTGTTAACTCGAGATAATTTTTAGTAGACATTTTATTTTATTAGATTATATAAAATTTTATTGCGGCATTGTTACTTTAGATATTAATTTTTGTATGATCTGCTCGCCCTTTGGTGATAATAATTTTTTTGTTGTTGTTATCATAGCTTTTTGAGTTTCTTTTGTTGGAGCGATTTCTGAGATAGCTTGTTTTATTTCAGATGCAGTCGGTGGATCTCCTTTTATTTTATTAGCTATTTTTTGTCCCACTGCAGTCCCAGCGGCAGATGCAGCCCCAGTTGCAAAAGCTTTACCCGCGTCAATAGCAATTGGTGCAACTTTACGCGCTAGTCCTGGAATATTTTTAATAACTTTAGTGAATATATTTCCAAAAAATCCTCCTACTATTTTTCTTCGATAAACTTTTTTTCTTTGTTTCATTATATTTGATGTTGCATAATTTTTACTTTTGCTCGCGTAGATGTAAATAATAAGTTACAATTTCATTACTAACATGTAACTGTTTTCCTGATTGATCTGTCAACTGCATCCTTATACTTGTTATTTGATCTTCAACGTTTAAAGGATAATATATAATATGTCGTGGAGTTATTTGCATGAGAGAACCTGGCGGGACTTCGGGTGAGAAACTGTAAATCGTTTGACCTTTGCTACCTTTTGATGTATAAGAGCCAGAAGCAGTAGAGCAATTTACTAATATTGTATTTACTTCTGTTATATTTGATGGCAGTTCACTGTCATATGTAATAGGCTGATCAAGTGCAGTGTAAGTTTTTTCAGTAAATCCTAACAGTTGTGCAATACTTCTTTCTCTTGGTTCAAGATTGATTGCTATATTTTTCAAAGTTATCCTAGTTCGCAATGTGTTATAATTTGCTGCTAATTCAAAATTATCAGCCACACCGTTAGCTTTTGTTATGAGCTCTTTGATCGTCTTGTTTAGATCTTCAATATTATAAGCTCCTTGCGGAATTTTTATTTTTTTTGTTGTAGATATTGTAGGTGTTGTAATCATAGTAAAATACATTTCATCGTTAACATCATTTTTCACGTTAGGTATAGCATTCCAGCAAGTACAAGAAATTAATCCAATTTCATATTGTTTTGTAGGATCTAGTTCTATAGGTGGAATATAATTTACTGAAAAATTTGCGCTATCTTCTGTAGACTCGCTAGAGTTTAGTAATAATGTTGTTTGCATTCCTTTAATATTATATCATTTTACAAAATTAAGTCGCCGCGATTAAGTCGTGGTGTAAAGTTTCATATTCGTTAGATGTTAATAATTCACTCGATCTTAGATGATCAAGTATGTCAATGATTTCATTATCAAGTTCAACACTAACATTCCCAGCTTCCTTTGATGATATTAATAACATTAATCTACCTATCATTTCAGTAGTTGAAGTAAATACTTTTACACCAGTTCCTGTTTTTTCTTTTCTATATTTTTCTACACGAGATTTATCGAGTTTATCAAATTTTCTTTTAAAACTCCACCCTTTACCAAAAGGTTTTGCTCTGCTATTTTCTGCTGTTTTTTTAAACGTGAGAGCAATGACACCCTTTCTCATTCTTTCATAAAGTGGAATCATATTATTAATCTCTGTAACCGTGTTTAATTCATCTTTAGCAGCAGCTCCGTCATTAAATATTACATCAAATTTATCGATTAATGCTTGATATTCTGCATCAGTCCACTTGCTTATATCATCAATACCCCTTATATTTTCTTTGTTTAAAAAATCATTATATTCACTAACTTTTATCTCATCATTTGCTTTTTTTGTAAAATGAAGTCTTTGATCTCCAACCTCCATAAACCTTACAGTAAGATCACCGACTCTTTGTTGCTCCTCTCTGATATCTTTTATGTCTCCTGATAAATTTGTTATAATATTTGTTATTCCTTGCGTTGTTAACTCTGCTAATCTTCGCTCAAGTTCCAGCGGATTGTTTATCAATCGATCTGTTTCTGCTTGTCTAGCCGCAGGATCAGCTATATTTGCTGTAAGTGCCTCAATCAGTTTTCTCTTTTCTTCATCAGATCTAGTAACAAGTTTTGCAGCAGCTGCTTCCTGTTGTTCTCTAACAATTCCAACCAAACCTTTTTCCTGTAGTTGCTTAAGTTCTTCTTCTGACAGTGGTTTAGTTTCAGGTTGTTTACCTAATAATGCTTCAGTAACCGGCTTGAAAATTGTAGCTGTTGTTTCTGTAGCAGTTACTTGCCCACGTCGCGCTTCTTGTACTTTTTGCTTAAGTGATGCCTGAGATTGAGCAAGTTTTTTTAGATCTTCTATGTGTTGTCTGTATCTTGCTCGTTTGTCCATTATTATAATTATAAATTTTATAAAATTGAAACGCTTTACTGTAAGTAACTGTTAATACAACAGCGAAACATTTTAGTTGGATCATTTGTAAGTTTATCAAACAAGAAAAAGTTGTATTTATCTTTTGTAGCATTACGGTAAAGTTCAATAAACTTATCTTTTGTCACGCCACCGCATTGCTCGCTTGCAATATTTCTAACGTCAACATTATCCAATCCTGGAAATAAAATAAAACAACCCGTATTTCGCCTAATAAACCTGTCAACATTATAAAATCCTTGAGCGAGATAAACGGAATTACACTGTTTGTTACGGGACAGTGAAAAATATGATCTTATTTTGTTCATCTCCATGTTGTTTAGCGGAATATCATCAAAAACTACTATCTTATGTTCATCTGCATCAAGTTGATTAACTGGAATAAGATCTTCTGGCTGCCTAATTATAAAAAAATCTTCACCAGCTTTAAGATCATCACGAAGCTTGTTATTATACTCACTTAATAACTCATACTTATCTTGCTGTGGATTGATTGTGTAAATATAAACTCTATCGTAGTTAAAATTATCACCAAGAAGCAAGTTCATAAGCAAATTTGTTTTCCCCGATCCAGTTCGCCCAACAATAAGATAATGACAATCAGGAAGTTCATTGTTATGTTTATGCTTCACTAGTCTCTCTGTATCAAAGTTTAGTATCGACGATTTTGCCATTTTGTATAATATTAAACTAGTGTTGATAATTTTATCTAGGATAGTAAATAATGAGCTACTATACAAAATTTGGAACACTATTAGAAGATTTATCCACAAAACGTTTTAAAGGTGACTTATCCAAATATGCAACTCTTGATCGGCTCAAAAATGAAATCAATAATTTACTAAATCTTACCAGCGTAGATCCAGATGAAGTTGTCATTTTCCAAGACAAAGAAGGACGATTAAAGACGAGTAATGTAAAACTGTCAGATGTAGTTGTACGAAATACTGCTGCGATTGCTAATAATATCGTTACTTTTAACAATCTAGGTAATATACAAGATTCTGGTAGGTCAGTTAATGATTTTGTTAAAAAAGATGGTGATGTATTTAGTGGGAATATTGTTATGAAACAAAATAAGATTACAGATCTTGGAAACCCAACTGAGGATGGGGATGCTGTCACTAAAAAATATGTCAATGATTGGGACGCTTTAATTACTAATGAAATCACAGCACTCAAAAATAATTTTACCAGTCACGTGAACACATTTTCAAGTTTTCGCAGAAGCATAAACAAAATTAGAGATGAATTTTTTGGAAATCCATCAAATGTTGACATTACACTCGCTAATATTAACACAAAACTCAATGATATTATTAGTGGAATTCCTAATATTGTTGAGAAAACAAATATGATTAAAATACCTCACAAACAGATTAAAAATATTGTGTATACTGTTGCATCTGGGTCTAGTACATGGACGAGGCAAAATAATTCTATCAAATACACTGCAGAAGTTACTGGTATGTATAGATTGTCAGTGCTTAGCAGTGCAAAGTTTAGAATATCTACCAAATATCTATCTCATCATCTAAATGATGACTCATCTGGAGTATTATCTGTAATAATAAACCAAAATTCTGAAGAAGAATTTGTACTTGAACCAGTTGATAAAACTTTAAAATTAATAATTTTTCTCTGGTGTTTGGAATTTATAGCTGAACAACCAGCTCTTATTATGAATTAACCAAACATAGGACTATGTGAACTAATATTATAATGAAAAGAAGTATAGTTGATTTCAATCATATTTCAAAAGATATTCCAAAACAAGATGTGGACGCACTAATACAATACTACAAATATTATCACAAAAAACATTGGTGCGTTAAAAAATGTTATAAATACTACAACAAGATCCTTCGAGTAATATCATATCTACCATTGTTAATGACCAGTTCTGGTATAATTTCAAGTGGGATATCGTTAAATCCCTTTTTGTTAATTATATCTGGTATTGGTGTTTCACTTACAGCAGCGTGTAAAAAAGTAGAACCAAGACTTTTGATAAAGAAGCATGGTTGTTTAACATCAATTAAAACTTATAAGAAACTACTTGATCACATCCGGTCTTACCTACGAGGAGTTAAATATAATATGGATGATTTATTACGTGAATTTCGTATTATTGACAATATGTTAACAGACATTCTACCAATGAGGGTTAGCAAGTATGAAAAAAAATATCATAAAAAATATGAGTAACGTAAAATTTTATCTAAACTTAAGATATAATATAACTAAAATAATATCATTTTCATTCTAATGCTAGTTTAATTTCCACCTTGTTAACTGAAACATTCTAATGCACAGTTTAATTTTCATCCTGTTATCTTGTGGTAAAACC
>JAEAOA010001289.1:40000-48899 GCA_016746295.1 Potamilus streckersoni | reverse complement strand
GTGGGCCAAAATCCTCATTTCACTTTACTACTGTATGCATCTCTTGCAGTTCGGTAACCTTATAGATATTAATTTCGTAGGTAATCATGAAGCAAATACTAATGTAGTTGTGCTTCAACTGAGTGATTAAAATAAACCAGACGAGATTGGAGGAAATGTGGAATCAAATAAATTGAAACTTAGTTCAAACCCAAAACGTTAAATAATGATTTAAAATTCATCAGAATAATCGATTTTATATATTCGGATTGTATAATCGGATGAAATCTTGTTCGGTATCATAAGCCACCTTTAAACACAAAAGATCGGATAAGTAGATGTTTATCCATATTTTGCACCAGACATGTAGCAACGCAAGGAGTGTAAACTCAATCTTGGCAATCTGTAACAGTCTAAAACAAAATAACAAACTAACTTCCACTATAAAGCATATATTGAAATCGATCATATAAATATTGTGACAGAAAACATACTGTCGATTAATGAATACAATATCCATATAAGGCAAAATTAGATATTAAATATCGGTATCGCGCATATTTGATTTGAGGTTCCTTTATTATTTCGCATGTCTCATACTAAAATAATATCATCCATTGAAGAAACATTGCATTACGAACTACTAGACGAAATTAAAACATTTTCATACATGTTCTGAGTACCAAAGGCACTTTCAATATCATAATATTGACATGTTCCAAACAGGGAATATATCAGACATGTTTCATATGATAATTATGCAAAATTAGTGAATTATCGTTTTTCTGTCGATGGATTGTAACTGCGTGTTTTGATTGTAATTTTATGCTGAATTTTAGAATATAAATTCTGAATATTTAGAAGGTTCATTATCGAAATGTTTGTATGATGTCCAGATCCAGTTATAATTAAAACAATGAGCAAAACATTTCAGTAATAAAAAACTCATTCGTGACATAAGCTCCAATCTTTAAACTGTTGCAGTTCATCAGATAGTGCACGAACCATGCTTAAGGACTTTAAATATAGAATCCCTCCAGATATTCTAAACTTCGGCAAACACTTCCCACACCAGCACAAAATCTCATACAGGATGATGAGAAAATCGTGGTATCCAATTCTAAACAGAAGATCCAAGAGTTTGCAACCACTTTTTTGACCATGACCAAGACTAGTGGAACCTAGTATAACAAAGCCTATCACTACAAAGTTTGATACAATTATCAAATACGGTTAGAAGACGCACTCAGAGTGATCGATTGCTAAGAAAGCTGGATTGCCATGAGAAAAGCAACCGGTTTGGTATGCGGAAACCAGCTGAAGGGATCTGGCTAGAGGAAAATTATTGTAAACTTATAAAAAAAAACAAGAAAGATATTCCTGAACAAAATTCTAGTGGACGATCTCTACTCCCGAATAAAGTCCGATCTGACAGTTTCTAATTAGAGTCTCGGGAGGATCAATGCACTGCTATAGATGAGGTATCCAGAGACAACTCTCGCTCTCTCTCGCTCAAATTGAGAAATATGATCATAAATGAAAATATCAAGCGAAATATGTGATGATGCTAATTTATATTTTGCATAACTAAGTTTCACGAAAAGGAGGCAATTTGATTTACTGATGAATGTTTCTGCTAAAGTTGTGTTCTCGTCCATTTTATAACTTTCTTAACATTATCCGTTAAATTTTATTTTAGAACTTCTAACACAAAGTAAAGTTATTTCAATGAACGAGTACCGACTTTGAATGTTTTAGAGACGTTGATGAGCGTATTTTGCTTGTCGTAGATAACCTGTCACATAAAAACAGCAATTGTATTCAATGGTTTACATAACAAAAGCCAGAGACTCGAGAATGCAATTTGAATGCAATTATTACCATAAAATGTACATGTGAACAACCTTTGAAACTTCCTCTAAGTTTTGATTTCGATCAAGTCATAATTGAGGTGATTGGTTTAATAATATATGTTAAGTATTGTGTTTATTCATAAAGCTAAAAACATTCATAATTTCTTTTCTTACATTTATAGACACCAAGAGCTGTATCAAATCTAATTTTGTTCTTATAACATCTTTGGATTTAATGTCAAATATAACCACGAACATTTTATTTAAATTTATCAACATTTGGTATCTAAAATAATCCCTCTGCAATCTATACGGCTGGAACTATATCGTTAGTCCAATAAAGTGTAGGAAAAAAACTTTCTGTAAATAAAATAAAATTAGCTACAAAACAAGGCTTTCCTTAAGAATTTGGAGACATCCAGAGAGTTTTCGTTTCAATATGTTTGCCAATTCCAGACATTGAAGATTGAGAAGAGTGCCGTGCACACATGAAAGCATGGAATGGGTTCCGGTTACACATTGGACGTAAGGAGTGCACTGTATGAACATTAAGCAAACGTAACTGAGTGAAAAGCATCTGTAAATTCTAGAGAACAGAAGAAGATATGTGATCAGTAAATCTGCATAGTTTCTAACATATCCAAGAATGTAACATTTTCAATCGTTTGTTACTAACCAATCCGCACTGTTTCCTAAATGTGTCTTATTTTGTAACAGTTCATGTTAACATCGTCTAAACTTAAAAATAAGTATCCGTCATCTTTTGAAATTATTGTTGTTGGGGATTTCTTTGAGCTAGTGAAATTTGTTCATTGCCGCTCTGAAATATATTCCATCTATCACAGTATGGTTTTGAGCTATTATTTGTGTTTTCACTGCAAAAATTAAACTCATATATCGCTCAATGAACATTCATGCCATTGATAGGTAGTCCATGAGACAGGGTAATTGTTTAATGTTTTAAAGCACTGAAATATATTTATCAACCAGCATTGTAATGATCCAGTCGTCTGTAAATATGACTGTCTCTCACAAATGTGAGTGATCAACAAATGTCCAAATAAATCCGATTTTATTAAATTTCGTAAATCTAATCTGTATTATATGCATGCGTGTTCTTCGATGCATAGTTGTACACAGTAGTCCATTGCTAAAAGGAAATGTATAGTTTCCACATTAGTTAGGACGAACAATATGTTAATGCAAAGTGTTACGTTATATATATATATATATATACATATATATATATATATATATATATATATATATATATATGTATATATATATATATGTATATATATATATATATATTTATATATATATGTATATATATATATATATATATGTATATATATATATATATGTATATATATATATATATATATATATATATATATATATATATATATATATATATATATATATATATATATATATATATATATATATATATATATATACATTTTCTTATTGGGTCAGTAAATTAACATCTCTTCTGATACATCAAAATAATTTACTACTCTTCCTACCTAGAATATACTAATCAGCTGATACAAAAGAAGATCAACAAATTATGTTGGTGAAACAACCGACAGTAATGTCTTTCACATTCTCTTTTCTTGTTTAAAGGTTTATGTATATATCTGTTCAAATAACTTCATGAATAACTATTAAAAGACCAAACTTTTTCTTTGCTTTTATTTTTTATATTAGATTAGATAGGAAACCCTTGTCTTTGATCTTTTGAACTTTTCCTTAGAGGCAGAAGATATCGATAGGAGTATATGAGATACTACTAAGTCCATTTATATAGCAGGCTAACTTTGCATCAAAATAGCGTCAATGATTACTAATCTATGGCTGTTACCTTGACCTTAAGACTGAATACATAATTGTGTTATCTATGATTACGTTGTATAATTGCATTGCCTCGCTGTAATGTGAGCCTAATAGCAGGGAAGCCTGTATATGTCATGTGATACAGCGGCATGTCATGGTATATCCATTGGCAGAATTGAGTGAAATGTCTCCTGCTATCATACAATTTTGGGTTGGATACGCAAATATTAAACGACATAAAATATAGAACGAAAACAACTTTCCACATAAGCAAAAATCTATTCTTCCTAAAAGTTAAAACAAGATCAGAGCATTTAAGGAGTCACGTTACTAATTAAACCTCCAAAGTAAACATATGGAAAGACCATCATATTTAAGATTCAATAACCTAATCTACTTGGTACTGATGATCAGACCTATATTTCTCCATGCACAACTATCCTTGGTACAATCTTCTATGTGAAGAACACCATATCAGTCGCGGCATTGTTTTTGCCTACATGTGCATGAAGCACATGTTATTGATTCTACACCAAGCAAATCAATAGCTACGCTCATTATTGAGTAATCCTAAGTCATGTCTTTAAAATTAATAAAATTGCATCAAAAGAAATTTGTCTATATTTTTATAAACTTACACATAGGATAAGCTTTCAAAAGATATGTTTACTAAAATGTTACCTTTCATTTATAACCAATTATAGACAACCAAAACCGTATATACTTAAGTATTTCTTCATCCATTTCCAGACTGCCACGCAGTTCTTCCATATAATTTTTACCGTGTGTTCTTAAGATAGAATCATGGATGTGGCATATGAAACAATGTGAGAATATAATAGACATAAGCATATTCGGTTTCACTATAATTTTGCTGTTATGGGTGCAGACACTAGTAGTTCGAATTATGTTAGTCCTGTTATGGGTGCAGACACTAGTAGTTCGATTTACGTTAGTCCCGTCTCAGTTCCATAACCTATTCCAAAAACATTGAAAATAAGTGTGTGTCCTGGCTTTTATATATACGCTATTTATAACTGTTTTCCCTCCCACAATTTTCTGCCTTTTTTACCTAATTTATTTGTACATATTTAATGACAAACCGTACGCCTCTAATGCTCAAACTTTAATTAAAAAGCAGCTGTTAAGTTATTAGTAACGACAGTATAGATAGCTCAAAGCTAAAATAGTTTAAATAGAACAGGTTGTTGAAATAGTACATGTTGTATAAATAGTTTAAATGCTACAAATAATTACATCCTGGCACAATATTGAACATTTATGATAATCTGTTGCCCAAAAACCCAAATAAACTTTATGAAAAATCATTAGCCACATACACTGAAACATTTAAGGCTTCTGATAGTAACAAAAATATGAAAACACCATGATACTGTTTGTCAACCGTCAAGGATGACATTATAAATGTCCTCCATATTTTATGAAACCTTAAACAGTATTAAAAACACAAATGTGGTCCACAAAACCTATCAAGAAATTACTTAAATATGAGTCAAAAGACTAGGATGTAACTCTCTTTGACAATTTCAGTTATGCACACTTGCCCCAAACAAATTAATATAGATATTGAATTTGATGAGATAGGATATCAACTACTGCAACTGATATTGTACACATAAAACAATAAACCTTTTGAATTATTAGACGTAAACATCTGGTACCGATAATTTTGTATATATCTCATTATTTCTAAATAAATTAAATTAGGCAGTCTGGATGGCAACATCAGCTTGTGGAAATATCACATAACATCTAACAGAAGATAAAAATGTAAGTCTTGGTAAATTTGTTCTATATATTTAGCGAACGTTAAAAACAAAAACCTCAGTGTACTCAAATCCATCGACATCGCAATGTTCTGTAAGTCCTGATTTGTTTCTTCGTTGATGCATCATTTCTCCAATAAACCGAAACTCAATTTTCAATATCGAAACTAATTTGGATCCCAAATTTACATAGCTTGAGATTGAAAACATTCAGCTAATCCTTCTAATCCTTTAACATATACTTTAGCTCAAAATTCCAGCCATACGCTGGAAACGATCAATTACAATTCGCGAGTACCATACCGGCTGTCATGTGGGATCAAAACCCACCAGCTGCCATAAGTGCAAACTGGATTAAAACAATAATTGCTAGCACAAAATAAAGCTGACAATTAGTTAAAGTGAAGATTTTGCTCTGTACAAACGAATGATCTTTTAAGGCGAATTTTTAATAACTACATTGTTGTGTGTATGTCAGTTTAAAATGATTGTATGTATTTCCGAATTATCTAATTGTATTTGATGTTTTCCATTTGTATATATAATAGTTAATGATTGATTGCTTGTTTTCTTTAATTAAAGTTCAGATATTTATTAACCAGGACTGTGACCTCGCTTTTAATTCTTTATCAACGGAAAAGACAAAGCAACATGCTTAAAATTATATTTTAAATAATATAACCTAACGTCTAAGAAGATTTATAGCAATTAGAAAAACTTCCCAATTGCTAAGGGTTCACGCAATAAAGCAAACAATATGAATGATGCGGACTATTTCAACATTGTGAAGCTTCATTCATAAATATAATGGACTAATACTATAGTTACCAACGTGTCTCGTTTGTCATGTTTCTTCTTACTAAGACTGTATTTGTACTTGACAACTTTATTTAAGGACAAGACAGAATGTAAAAAATAAAACACACGTTACTTAAACTGAAGATGACAAGTCAACTGTTTGTTGAGTGACAATCCATTTGACTTCATCAACTCAATATTACATGTTTACGAAGTGATGTCATCTGCATGACCTTGTGTATGTGTTCATTGTTTTGCTTGCTTATATATTATTTGCCCTTATAAAAAGTACTTGCACGTTCTATAAGCAAGTAGGATAGCTCCATAACATTTATGTTTTCTCAAGATATACTAGTATATATTCCAAATATTATTTCCATTGATCGTCAACAACTCGAATGAGTTTCATCTGAGATATACGTGCAATCAATAGTGAAAAATATGTGTTTAGTACAGCCGATACTGACATGTGACTCATTTATATACACAATAAAGTTAACCGATTTATATACACATGACATCTGCATATATTGATAAAATTTCATTGTAGAATCCATAGGCTGTAGCCAGTGAAAATGACCAATATCCTGTCATAGTAGACAGTCAAGGGGAATAGAAGACAGTTACCTATGTGAAACAAAAATCCAGTAAACACAACACATTCATTATGACATTAATATGTTTTTGAACTAATAAATAAAAAAATACAAGTACATAAACAATTGTGAAAGGAAAAACAAGAAATAGAACATCGAAATTTGAGCAAATAACGATATTTCTAATAATGGCAAATGCATGTGAACCGTGTGCTTTCTAAGTAATCCATCTTTGCTTTGAACAAAGCTGCAATAAGATGCTATTTTTGGAGAGTGTTTCCATTAGAAGCTTAAATATTTAAAACTTAAGTTAGAAAAAATTTACTCCAAACTCCTATATAGGATAAAGTTGAAACTTTTGTCAATTTCTACTTTTCAATTGTATTCTTCGATTTTTTTACATGTTTTGTTTTTGTTTGTTCGTTTCAAGATGTTGAAGAGGAAAAAAAGAATTTTTATTAGAATATAGAAGCATATGTAAATCTGTGAAAAGCTTATATAGAAGACATGCAGTGTATATTTCCAGCAACATAAAATACAACAACATAGAAAATGCAATAATTGTGAACACAAATAGATATAAATTCAATGGAGAACATTGTACTTTAGCTCAAGCGTTCCACCTGTAAAAATTATCAAAAATGGTGTTGTTCGTCCGTCGAGTCGACGAAGACCAACTGTGAGTTGGAGGGGCTAGTTCAGTTCTGTGTGTGCGCAGGTGGCTGATAATGCCAATCCTTGCACGGAAGGGTCGGTTGCAGAATGGACACTGGATAAGTGGGACATCTCCAGGAGGGTCGCTGGCACTTGCTTTTCTGACTTGTTTCTTTATCTCTGCAGCTGATATTCTGCTCGATTCATACAGCTTGGAGCCTTTATGAAGATAGGAAAGTCAAGTGACTCGATCGCTAACTGTTTGCTCCTATGGGTCAGGGTCTATGCTGAACGCTTTCAATGCAGATTTAAAATTGTCTTTGAAGCATTTTTCTGACCTCTGTGGAATCTGTGCGCTATCTGTAGTTCGCCATAGAAGAGTCTCTTAGGCAGCAGGTGGTCTGTCATGCGTACAACATGTCACGCCCAGCGTAGCTGGGAATGCCTCAGGATGGTGTGAATGCTGGAGCAGTCTGCTTTGGCTAGTACTTCGGTGTCTGGGACTTTGTCCTTTCATTTAATATTGATTATTTTCTTGAGGTTTGTGGTGTGAAAGTGGTTCATCATCCTGGCATGGCATTGATACACCGTCCACGTTCCGCATGCGTCGAGTAATGTGGGAAGTACAACTGCCTTGTAAACTTTAATTTGGTTATGATTCTAATGCCTCTTATATTCCATGCGTTCCCATACAATCTGCCAAACGTTGCGCTGGCTTTGGCAATGCGGAGGTTCACCTCGTCGTCAATGGTGACACTCTTTGAAACTGTGCTCACAAGGTAGGTGAAGTGGTACACTACGTTGAGTTTTTGGCTGTTGACGGTGATGTTTGGCTCAGTATAGGGCTTTCCCTGCGCTGGCTGATGCAGTACTTGAGTCGTCTTAGCATTGATAGTGAGACCAAAGCTTGTGTAGGAACTGGAAAACTTGTCACCGCTGCATTGTATGTATGCTTTTGAGCCAGGGCGCAATCATCAGCAAATAAAAACTCCCTGATCTTGTCTGTCGTAACCTTGGATTTCGCTTCTAGCCTCCTGGTGTTGAACAGTTTTTCATCTGTACGGTATCTGATGCCGACTCCAACAACTCAGTCTCTGAATGCAATAGTCAGTATGGCGAAGAAAAAAGAATGAAAATGTCGGTGCCAGAGCACAACCCTGTTTGACGCCATTGGTTACCGGGAATGGTTCAGATGACTCTCCATTTTCCTGGACTCGCGCTTACATGCCGTCATGGAATTGCCGAACCATGGGCATACATTGTTTTGGACATCCATACTTGGCCATTACATTCCATAATCCTTTTTTGCTGACAGTATCAAAAGCCTTTGTCAAGTCGATGTAGATGGAGAAAATGTTAACGTTTTGCTCTTAACATTTCTCTTGCAGTTGCC
>JAEAOA010001289.1:0-35000 GCA_016746295.1 Potamilus streckersoni | reverse complement strand
TTCAGGTATAAATCGTGATATTCACCACACGTCTCACAATCAAACTCTTTCCAGATATTTTGTGCATACCTGTACTCTTCATCGGTTATATTTTCATTTTTAAGTTGTGAGTAAAATTTATCTTTGCCAGGTAAAGATGTTTCATCAACTTTACTCCAGTCATCGAGGTATTCTTATGGAAAAACTCCTTTTTTAGCTAGTAGATTAAATTTATCTCCAAAACAGTCTCTTAGGTTATGAAATTTACTACAACCTTTTACTAACTCATCTAACGAGGCTGCCATAAACTGCAGGCTGTCAATGAAACGCAATTTACCTAGCGTAACTGACATATACTTTTCATAATTATTTGGAATACATTTGATGACGTTATCGGGTTTTAGACGAGCTTTTATAAGAGGATACCAAAAGCTTCTACTATAATGTGACAATCATATCTTCGAAAATTGTGAAGAATAACCGGAATAAATTCTGGAGCATGAAATTTTAAATTAAACTGATTATTACCCGCTCGACGGTACTGTCCAGTCAAATGACAATGGTCATGTACTTTTATGTTATCGTCAAATGCTTTTTCACAAATATGACAAATTCTTGCTTGCTCGTGATCAGATTCTTGTTGAGGTGTTAATTTTAACATTGGCGTTACTTTTTTCAAACGATAAGTAATATTATCAACTTCGTTAATCAATTGCTTGAGAAGCCAGACAGCTGGATTTTTACCACGATAGTATTGGATTGGTTTAGATAATCTAGAATCAGTACAACAAACTACCTTGTACGCTACTCCACATGGGACAAAATTTTGAACTTTTCTTGTACTCGATTGATTAGGATTATATTCTACGCCAAGTACAGGTTCAAGTAAGCATTCGAAATCAGCGTATATGACGAAAGGAATTTTTAGTTTATGATTATGATGGACAAACTGTAACACGCTATCTTTTTTAGACGGCATTATTATTCTTTGTACATCACTGCAATACTGCAAATGTGTTTGTAATTTTTCATGGTCATTACAACCGTGCAAGCAGCGATAACAAAAGAACGTTTCTTCTTTCGTTTATTGTACTGTCCACCAACTAGTCCGTTAAAGTTTTTAATCCAAACATAATGATTTTTATAAAACAGTAAATTTATAGTCGATTGTGAAGCTTTTTCTGAAATATATCTCGGATAGACGTTTTCTTTTTCATCTAGTCCGAAAACGTTAATCGAAATATTATTTTGCTTTTCAAATTTTGGTATTTGATTTTCTGCCACTGGAAACTCAACACCAGTACAATTTAATCTTGACACGTGACTGATATACTTCTCAACACGATCAGTATTTTGTTCTGCTGGAAATAGAGCAGAAGGAACAGCCCATTGGAAACATTTGTTATCTACGTTTTGATGTTTATATAACATCTTTTACTTTTTATTTTTGTTGGCAGGTCGATGTACGAACTACCTCGTAATGCGTCATATTTCATCGTGTGAAACAATATTTCTTTAATCATTTCAAACTTCCAACCCGAACCTAATTCAGTAAATTCCTCTATTTTTTCCAGATTTCTTGGTGTATTTCATCAGATAGTGATAAAAGATCAGTCCCAAGCAAAACACGTCTTGATTTTGCGTTCATATAAGGATCTGCAATTTCCTTGTTAGTTGATTCTTCCGTTATAACTAACTTTGAAAATATAACATGATATTGCACTAATAATTTGATACTTTTGTGTTTTTCGAGCTCACGTTTTACAGTTGTCTGTAGTAGGTGGTAAAGATTTGATGCAGTAAAATTTACTAAAACATTTTGATTATCAAATTTATAACTATTGTCAAAATCTGCAAAAGCAGTCGCTATTTTATCAGGTTCTCCCATAAAGCTTCTCTTGGCTATATCACGCAATTTTAACATTATTATACTAAAATGCAATATCTAATTGATAATTTACCTCACACTGCGCATGCGCTAAACAACAATTAGAGATAAAAAATATCATCTATAATATAATGACAGCAAATCTGACAAACACATGTGAGCAAGAAACATATCAAGTTCACCCAAAGTATAACTTTACCTCACACTGCGCATGCACTAAACAACAATTAGAGATAAAAATATCATCTATAATATAATGACAGCAAATCTGAGAAGCGCACGTGAGCAAGAGATATAGTATATTCACCCAAAGTATAACTTATACGCTGGAAATACATTAGGTTCGGTTATTAACATCAAAACTGGAATATCTGTTGGCATATTAACGTCAACGGGTTATCAGTTTAGTGTAAAAGGAGATAATACTGAGAGGATTACAATGCTCAGAAAAGATTGTATTTACACGTTGTTCTGCGATGACAGCATTCCAGAGGGAGAGCGTGTATATCACGTGAACGGTAAAGTCACTGATGATAACGTTGAAAACTTATCCTTAGAAGATGAGTTTCAGCTGCATCCGATCTTTAATTTATACGAGGCTAACGATCGCGGTATTATTAGAAACAGTAAAACTAAAAATGTTATTGGTTCTATAGGTAATATGGGATATCCTCAAGTAGAAGTTAGAGGAACACTAGGAGATTTTGTTAATTATAAATCGCATAGGTTTGTTTATGAGGTGTTTATCAGATGTATACCCAAAGGTATGGTTATTAACCATAATAATAACGTAAAGACTGACAATCGATTGGAAAATCTGGAGTTAGTCACGCAAAAGGAAAATGTGAGAAAAGGAAAAAATAGTAATGGTATTAATTTTAGATGCCCAATATAACCTGTTGTTTCAAAAAATCTCGAAGCGAATGAAGAGATCAAATTCAAATCGATTACAACTGCGGCAAAGCATCATAAGATAAAGTCTATGTCAGTAAAATTTGTAGCTGATGGAGCAATAAAATCAACTTTTTCAAGAGAATACAATACCAGAATTGTTTTTAGATATGATGATCAATAATATTTTGTAATTCAGTTTTAGTCAAACAATGATGAGCAAATGCTATGATATCATCATGATCAAATTTTAGCGTCGTTACTGCACTTTCATTAATTTTATTTTTTCTGCTGCTGTTAGCAATATTTTATGAGAATCACCTTTCATTACAATAACGTCAACAGAATATACACTATAGCCCAACAAACATTGTCTTACCGCTTCGGCTAGTTCGTTGTAATTTAATGTTAACTTTTTGGTGATATTTTATCTCATCAGTCATCTTATAATAACAAACTAGATAAAAATATATAATTATAATGGACTTGATGAAACGACTCGCTGAATTATACGCAGAAGATACTAGTAATAAGGTCACGCATAGTATTACATTTTTCAAAGATTTTGTAGACAAATCTGTTGGTTATAGTGAAGATGATATTTTGTATAACAACAAATCTGATGATGATGGTGAAATAGTCACTGTTGCTGACAGATCTAATTACAGCAGAATAACAACTTAACGATATAATGCCAAGTATCACATTGCAAAAAACATAATGAAATTTAATTTTACCATTTCCGAACAACAAATATTTTGGCAGCTAATCAGACCTTTCTTAAACATCAGAATTCCAGGCCGACAGAAAAATATCAAATTCGATTTCATATTTGTCAAGATTTTTAATATAATGACGATCTCTGACGATCGCAAACAATATCTAATATCGTTATGTAAACCAGTAAAAGTTATATCTGTCAAACAAAAGTATGAGGAAATTTATAATAGCATTATATCATAATTTGTTTGTTTGTGATCCAACTGTTAAATTTATCGCTATACCCACGCCATTTGACTAAACTTTTATTTCCTTTTTTCCTAATCACTTTCTCGATAACGAAAACATCATGCTCAGTTTTCTGTAGTTCTTGTTCGTAAAAACTACCTATGATAGATTCCCCTGCCAGATCTTTTAAAGCGTACGTTACAGGTATTGTTAAAAGTACCTTATTAACTACAAATACTTCTTCGCTCCAGTTTGGAGTAAATCCTTTTGCAAATACCTTTTTTATCAAAGAAATTCTCTCTTTTATCACCAACCTTAAATGTATGTCTGCGGTACATGTTTTCATTTGCTAATATTGGATTTTTAATAGCATTATTAGGTGACAATTTGATGGTTCGGAGTTTTGTATTATTATATTCACCTACGATTTGAGAAAGTTCATCGATGTACCTGTTAGTGTTTTTAGCTGTAATATGTTTGTGTAATTTCTCGTTTAACGTGCGATTAAATCTCTCGACAACAACGCTTTTACCTTCGTTTCCTGTAACGTATTTTTTATATTATTTTCTCTAGAAACTGCTCAAACTTTTTGTTAAAAAACTCTGCTCCGTGATCAGTCCAGATTTTATTTGGTTTTCTTTCTGTACTCGTTGTTATTTGTTTTAGCGCATCAGTCATTGAAGTCCCTGTCTTATCTGAAACAGGTACACTGAAAGCATATTTACTAAAAACGTCTATAACATTAAACAAATATCTTTTTGGAGCACCATCAGCGCCAACGTTAAACTGAGTTAGATTGGATACATCCACCAAATCTATTGCCCATATATCATCTACACCATTAGCGAAAACTTTACGTCGTGGGAACCATTTTTTAGGTCTGTGTAGTTTGAATGCAAGATCATCGTATACCTTTTTTCCAAGTCGAGACTCTCCGAGTCAAAGTTTATATTTTGCTCCAATTATTCCCTGAACAAATCTTCTATCAAAACGTTCTCGAAGATTTGTTGGCTCCATATCACGCAATTCGTCTAACATCACTTTATCACAATCTGGTTTCGAGTTTTCATGATCACAATAACAGATATCATGACGCATCGCTATTGCATCCATTTGATTGTAAGGCTCTTGTCCTGGTAATGGATTGTCGTTTTCATCTAGTTGTTGATCTAGCGGATTGTAAGGTCCTGTAAACCGATGACCTGGCAAAGTCCAACCGCCTTTTGGTTTTGGCAATTTTCCAATAATTTTATGTATATCTATACCTGACCCTATTATTTCTCTGTTGTTACAGCATTGATAGTATGCGACAATTTTATTTTGCTCAAGACACAAATCTCTGTCAGAATCACTGTTGCATATCATTCTATATTTTTAGTCGTCTACTAAAATAATATCAGGATAACCAGATCCTAGCGACATCTCTGAGGGTACTGTCGCTGGGAACGTTTTCTTTAAAAACATATTTTTTTCCTTTTTCCGCAGACTGCACAAAAACTTTTTAATATTATCCTGTTGTTTTTTTTTTTTCTTTTGTTTCATTAATATTTTCTGTTTTGGTTCTACACTTGAGACAGTAAGTTGACATTATCATATTTTTAAGTTTAGATAAAATTAATTGCAATCTCATCATTAGCGTGAGAATGTTGCTTGTCAAACTGTAAAATAAATTTTAAAAAATTGAGATTTCTGCTCATCTGTCGGATAAAGATTATACAATAATATCCGCAAGCAGATGTTCCAACAGGTTGGAGTTGATTTGACGAATAATATATCTTTTTAAATTTTTTATTCATATACTTCTTTATTACATCGCTTGGAGGAAATCCAAATGAGTCGAAATAATTATTATTATAAACTGCTACCCAATGTGTACCGGATCCGTCATTAAAATCTTGTATATTAATAACACACGAACTTACAGCTGACTGCGATTTTATTGCTGCGAGCTCATCTTTAGAATAAACTCCGTGAAATCCAGGAACTGCTTTTAACTTATCGATTATATCAAAATTACTCAACAGGGTGGTCGAGTTCCTGGTAATGTCAGACTACGTCCGATTCCTAAAAGATTTGGCAGCAGACTTCCCGCTAGTCCCGCCAAAAGTGGAGCGAACGGAATAATTCCTCCTTGTTTTTCTTGTTTGCGTTTTGGTGTTGTTTTCTTTTTTTGTTTTCTTTTTTTCTGGCGATTTTGTTTTCCGTTGTGGCATTATAATATATCATTTACATAAAATTTACAATTTTTTATTCCACTTCCATGAATGATACCATTACCCTCAACAGCTTTCTTCGTTGTGCCAGAGACTGCTCCTGACATTGCTGCTAGTCCTAATGTTCCCAACACCGGCAAAACTTTAGGTATTATTGTACTAGCTAATACTGATAATGCGGACCAAGAAAACCACCTTTAACGAAAATATCGTTTGCCAGCGCTGTTATCAGTGCAGCACTTAAATTTAAAACAAAAGTTTTTTTTACGATCATACTTCTTTACTTGATTTTTTGTTAGCATTAATTTTGTTAAAACTCCATCAGAAATAGTAGGGTTGATTTTTAATGATACCTGTTCTCGCTTTGCAATAGCAGCTACTAATTTTTTAACTTGGCCGTCGGTCAAATATACTTCTTTTACAATATATTTTGCCATTTTATATAACCAATATAGATTAAACTTGAACTGTCATTTTACCTCCAATAGAAAGTACCGTGATAAATCTATCTCTAATCACTAATGCGTATACGTACAACGGCGCTATTGGAACCGCACCAAGTGTCCAGGTAATTTCAATATCAGCTGTGCTGTCTACAATTCGCTCGTTATGTTTACTAACATCAAAATAAAATATAGGATAAAGCGTACGAAATTCCTCTGCTGATATCTGAGTTCCATCTTCAACATCCTGATATTTTTGCATTGCGTCAAGCAGGTACATGTACGGTCGAGAAATATTTTTATTAACGTCATCAGCAACATTGCACTCTATAGCTCGATCTGGATATTGCTTCGAATTTAATCTAGCGTGTATTCGTCTGACATCAGCGTGGTCAAATATTGCATTATTTTGTTGTTGGTTTCCTCGTCTGGCGTGCTGTTGAAATACGACAAATATATGTCTCGGCAGTTGTTCGCTTGATGTTGTTGTAACCCTCCACGTGTAGTCAGTAGAATTTGGAACCGCTGTCTGATATATCTTATGCTGCTTAAAGTAAATTCTGTTTGTATGCTTGTCAAGCGTACTATTTAATTCCAACATTTTAGTAATTTATGGTGTTATACACGGCATCCACAAAGCAAGTTTGTTTATGATAAACTGTACATAAACCCCTCCAGATCTAAACAAGCAGTCGTTTTGTTCTGCTCGATCTAAAATAAGCGTATGTTTTACTCCACGGAAAACTTTATCATAATCACGACAAAAGCCGAAAATCATGCTTAGCGACAGCATCATTGTAATTTGACGTGATCCTGCTGTAAGTTTTCTTCGCCTAGCAAAACCTTCGTTATAGCGTGGATTTCTCACGTCAAGTGTGTTAAGAAGTAAATTTAACATCGCAGTACCGTTTGCATCTGCAGCTGGTGGTGTTATATTTAGATTATTAAAAGCTGCTATAAGAGAAACTCTTGTGGCGTTTGCATTAGCATCTGCAGCAGGTGCGGCAATATCTAGAGCAGCAGCATTAGCAATGAGAAAATTTCTAACAATTACAACATTTCCATCAGCATCAGCTCCATGTACTATAGCGCCTCTCTTTAAAATTTCAGTCGATTCAGCTATACCCCGTCCAGTATCTTTAAACCACATCATATTCGTTGCAGATGATCTCGAGTAATCGTCGGAAAACGAAATAATATTTAAAATTGTACTTGCAACTTGTAGATGACCTGAAATATCTTCTATAGTTTGCTTGGTCAGTTTATATCTAGCACTTTTGAATAAACTCCAGCCGTTATTTATAAGAGCTACTTCTGCTCCAACTGCAATTGCAGCAGGTGGATTGGCTATTGTCATAATCTGACCACGAACTTCTAACATAGCCTTATGTGGCAGTAGAAATACATCTTCGTCTCTGGTGTTAAAGGTTCTAATACCAGCTTTATTTGGTTCGTTAGAATTCTCATCAAGATACTCAACATACTCGAATTCTGTCGCATCGTTGTCGATTTCATAAGTTTCTGTTAACTCGAGATAATTTTTAACAGACATTTTATTTTATTAGATTATATAAAATTTTATTGCGGAACTGTTACTTTAGATATCAATTTTTGTATGATCTTCTCACCCTTTGGTGATAATAATTTTTTTGTTGTTGTTATCCTAGCTCGCTGAGTTTCTTTTGTTGGAGCGATTTCTGAGATCGCGTGTTTTATTTCAGATGCAGTCGGTGGATCACCTTTTATTTTATCAGCTATTTTTTGTCCAACTGCAGTTTCAGCGGCAGATGCAGCTCCAGTTGCAAAAGCTTTACCAGCGTCAATGGCAATTGGTGCAACTTTACGCTCTATACCCGGAATATTTTCAATAACTTTAGTAAAAATATTTCCAAAAATCCTCCTATTATTTTTCTTCTATAAATCCTTTTTCTTTGTTTCATTATATTTGATGTTGCATAATTTTTACTTTTGCTCGCGTAGATGCAAATAATAAGGTACAGGTTCATTATTAACATGTAACTGTTCTCCAGATTGATCTGTCAACTGCATCATTATACTTGATATTTGATCTTCAACGTTTAAAGGATAATATATAATATGTCGTGGAGTTATTTGCATGAGATAACCTGGCTGAACTTCTGGTGGCGGAACTTCTGGTGAGAAACTGTAAATCGTTTGACCTTTGCTACCTTTTGATGTATAAGAGCCAGAAGCAATAGAGCAATTTACTAATATCGTATTTACTTCTGTTATATTTACTGGCAGTTCACTGTCATACGTAAGTGCCTGATCAAGTGCAGTGTTGTAAGTTTTTTCAGTAAATCATAACAGTTGTGCAATACTTCTTTCTTTTGGTTCAAGACTGATTGCTATATTTTTCAAAGTTATTCTAACTCGCAATGTGTTATAATTTGCTGCCAATTCAAACTTATCAGCCACACCGCCAGCTTTTGTGATGAGCTCTTTGATTGTCATGTTTAGATCAGTAATATTATAAGCTCCTTGTGGAATTTTTATTTTTTTGTTGTATATATTGGAGATGTTGAAATCATAGAAAACTGCATTTCATCGTTAACATCAGTTATCACGTTAGGCATAGCATTCCAACAAGTACAAGAAAATAATCCAATCTCATACTGTTTTGCAGGATCTAGTTGGATAGGTGGAATATAATGTACTGACAAATTTGCGCTATCTATCGCAGACTCACTAGAGTTTAGTTATAATGATGTTTGCATTCCTTTTATATCATTTTACAAAATTAAGTCGCCGCGATTAAGCCGCTGTGTAAAGTTTCATATTCGTCAGATGTTAATAATTCACTCGATCTTAGATGATCAAGTATGTCAATGATTTCATTATCAAGTTCAACACTAACATTCCCAACTTCTTTTGATGATATTAATAACATTAATCTACCTATCATTTCAGCAGTTGAAGAAAATATTGTTACACCAGTTCCTGTTCTTAGTTCTCTACTTTTCTCTACACAAGTTTTAACGAGTGTATCAAATTTCTTTCTAAAACTCCACCCCTTACCAAAAGGTTTTGCTTTACTATGTTCTGCTGTTTTTTTAAACGTGAAAGCAATGACACCATTTCTCATTCTATTATAAAGTAGATGCATATTCTCAATCTCTGTAGCTGTGTATATTTCATCTTTAGCAGCAGCTCCGTCTATTATTATTTTATCTAATCTATCGAGTAATGTTTGATATTCTACATCAGTCCACTTACTTATATTATCAATATCTTTTATATTTTCTTTCTTTAAAAATCATCATACTCAGTATCAGTTATCGTATTATTTGCTCTTCTTATAAAATGAAGTCTTTTCTCTCCAACCTCCATATACCTAACAGTAAGATCACTGACTCTTTGTTGCTCCTCTTTGATATCTTTTATTTCTCCAGATAAATTTGTTATAATATTTTTTATTCCTAGTGTTGTTAACTCTGCTAATCTTCGCTCAAGTTCCAGCGGATTGTTTGTCAATCGATCTGTTTCAGCTTGTCTAGCAGCAGGATTAGCTATATTTGCTGTAAGTGCCTCAATCAGTTTTCTTTTTTCTTCATCAGATCTAGTAACAAGTTTTGCAGCAGCTGCTTCCTGTTGTTCGTTACCAATTCCAACCAAACCTTTTTCCTGCAGTTGTTTAAGTTCTTCTTCTGATAGTGGTTTAGTTTCAGGTTAATTACCTAATAGTGCTTCAGTAACGGGCTTGAAAATTGTAGCTGTTGCTTCTGTAGCAGTTACTTGCCCACGTCGTGCTTGTTGTACTTTTTGCTTAAGTAATGCCTGAGATTGAGCAAGTTTGTTTAGATCTTCTATGTGTTTTCTGTATCTTGCTCGTTTGTCCTTTAATATTATTATAATTTTGATAAAATTGAAACTTCTTGCTGTAAGTAAGTGTTAATACAACAGCGAAACATTTTTGTTGGATCATGTGTAAATTTATCAAATAAGAAAAAGTTGAATTTATTTTTTGTAGTATTACGATAAGTTCAATAAACTTATCTTTTGTCACGTTACCGCATTGCTCGCTTGCAATATTTCTAACGTCAACATTGTCCAGTCCTGGAAATAATATAAAATAACCCGTATTTCGCCGAATAAATCTGTCAACATTTTAAAATCCTTGAGCGAGATAAACAGAATTACACTGTTTATTACGTGACAGTGAGAAATACGATCTTATTTTATTCATCTCCATGTTATTTAGCGGAATATCGTCAAAAACTACTATCTTATGTTCATCTGCATCAAGTTTATTAATTGGAATAAGATATTCTGGCCGCCTAATTATAAAAAAAAACGTTCACCAGCCTCAAGATCATCACGAAGTTTGTTATTATATTTGCGTAATAACTCATACTTATCTTGCTGTGGAATGAGTGTGTAAATATAAACTATATCGTAGTTAAAATTATCAGCAAGAAGCATGTTCATAAGCAAATTTGTTTTTCCCGATCCAGTTCGCTCAAAAATAAGATAATGACAATCAGGAAGTTCATTGTTAAGTTTGTGCTTCACCAGTCTCTCTGTATCAAAGTTAATATCAACGATTTTGCCATTCTGTATAATATTAAACTAGTGTTGATAATTTTATCTAGGATAGTAAATAATGAGCTACAATACAAAATTTGGAACACTATTAGGAGATTTATCCACGGAAGGTTATCAAGGTGACTTATCAAGGTATGCAACTCTTGATCAGCTCAAAAATGAAATCAATAATTTACTAAATTTTACCAGTGTAGAACCAGATGAAGTCGTCATTTTCCAGGACAAAGACGGACGATTAAAAACGAGTGATGTAAAACTGCCAGATGTATTTGCACGAATTCCTAATGCGGTTACAGATAATATTGTAACTTTGTACAATCAAGTTTTGATACGAGATTCTGGTAGGTCAGTGAATGATTTTGTTAAAAAAGCAGGTGATGTATTTACTGGAACTGTTATTATGAACAAAAATAAAATTACAGATCTTGGATATCTAACTGAGGACGGTGACGCTGCCACTAAAAAATACGTCAATGATCATGACGTTCCAATCAGTAATAAAATAACAGCGCTCAAAAATGAATTTACCGGTCACGTAAAAACGTTTTTAAATTTTCGCAGAAACATAAACACGCTTAAAGATGATTTTTTGGGTAATCCATCAATTGTTCACATTAAACTCGCTAATATTAACACAAAACTCAATGATATTAACACAAAACTCAATGATAGTATTAGTAGAATTCCTAGTATTGTTGAGAAAACGAGTATAATTAAAATTCCTCACAAACAGATTAAAAATATTGTGAATATAGTTGATACTAGTTATACTGGCTGGACACCAAAAAATAATTCTATCAAATGTATTACAGAAGTTACCGGTATGTATAGATTCTCAGTGCTTAGCAGTGCAAAGTTTAGACTATCTACCAAATATCTATTTCGTCATCCAAATGATGACTCATCTGGAGTATTATCTGTAATAATAAACAAAAATTATGAAGAAGAATTTGTACTTGAACCAGTTGATAAAACTTTAAAATTATCCATTTTTCTCTGGTGTTTCGAATTTATAGCTGAACAACCAGCTCTTATTATGGATTAACCAAACATAGGACAATGTGATCTAATATTATAATGAAAGGAAATATAGTTGATTTCAATCATATTTCAAAAGTTATTCCAAAACAAGATGTAGACGTATTAATACAATACTATATATATTATCATAAAAAACTTTGGTGCGTGAAACAATGTTACAATGTTATAAATACTACAACAAGATCCTTCGAGTAATATCATATCTACCCTTGTTAATGACCAGTTCTGGTATAATTTCAAGTAGGGTATCATTAAATCCTTTTTTGTTAATCATATCCAGTATTGGTGTTTCACTTACAGCGGCGTGTCAAAAAGTAGAACCAAGACTTTTAATAAAAAAAGCATAGCTGCTTAACATCTTTAAAAACTTACAAGAAACTACTTGATCAGATCCGGTTTAACCTACGAGGAGTTAAATATAATATGGATGATTTATTACGTGAATTTCGTATTATTGACAATATGTTAACAGACATTCTACCAATGAGGGTTAGCAAGTATGTAAAAAAATTTCAAAAAAATATGAATAACGTATAATTTTATATAAACTTAAGATATAATATCACTTACCTTCCTCTAATGCGTAGTTTAATTTCCAGGTTGTTAACTGAAATAGCCACATTCTAATGCGCAGTTTAATGTCCACACTGCACAGCACACATGTTATCTGATGAAAATGATGTTGTAGACTGATAATAAAACCCATCTGTCTTGCCTTCTTTAGAATAATTCGTGAACATTCCACGCATCTTCTGTTCAAACAAATTCGTCACCTCTGTATGACAGAGCTTATGTGGGATAGTAGTCGTTGAGCTGAAATGGACATTTTCCCTTACTACTTTCATCATTAACGATATACATACACACAGATATATATATATATATATATATATATATATATATATATATATATATATATATATATATATATATATATATATATATATATATATATATATATAATATTGATGATGATTGTTATAAAAATAATAATAATAATAATAATAATAATAATAATAATAATAATAATAATAATAATAATAATAATAATAATAATAATAATAATAATAATAATAATATGTAACAGTTTAATCAGTGACTTAGTCTGGCGACCTTTCAGTTGCTATGATTTGTCATCGGCAATTTCATTAATGAGAGACAAGTGAACGTTTATGATGCCACCAGTCAATAATCTGTTGGCAAATGGATGAGATTTCGTTGATAATTTCAGGAGAATTATTACCGGCTCCTTTTCCACCAACCATAATTTCCAATCTTTCCACCTTGGCAAGGATGCTGTCGGGACAAGTAACCAAACCATTTCCCGTTTTTCATTTACCAAGATATAAAAGGTAACCAAAGAGACTTTGTGTTGGAGCTGTTTCTTTAGGTGTTTTCCTTAAGGAATTGTATTCGTTTCATTACATTTTCTTAAAACTCATTAAATTTACCAAGGTCATCTATTTCTTCGATACTTTTAGAAACGAGATATACAGGAGCAATCCAATCATTAAGGTCAAATATTAATTTACTGATCTTTTAAATATTGTTGTGGTTTTGGTTGTTGTTGCATTTCCTGAAAAGCTAACGTCATATTTGTGTAAATTTGCATTCTTATATAATTGCATAATCAATGAGTTTCTCTATAATTTAATCCTAGCTCGGACTTCTGATTCTTGCCCAGTGACTTCGGGTCCTAAAACTTGCTCAGCCTAAGTTATTTCAGCGGGAAGTTTTCCTAATTTTTTTGTCTTCTAGTTTGTTCAGCTATTTTTTCAGTTTGTTTTACTTTTTTTCTATACCACTCAGATGCTATCTTTTGTTGTTTCAGTGATACGTTTAAATAATTGTTCTACGGATTCTGTAAATTATTCTTGTTTGTCAATGCTCTAGTAATTGTTGTCTAACAGAATCACAGACCGTTAGACATTTTTTAATTGCTTCTAGCCGCTCTCGAGCTAACCTTGCTGAATAAGCTTCGCTAATCATTATTGATATAGCGTAATAATTCTATCACAGCATCAAAGACGGTGAGCTGACAAAAGAATGACAAACACGCCTAAAATTTATATATATATATATATATATATATATATATATATATATATATATATATATATATATATATATATATATATATATATATATATATATATATATATATATATATATATAGCGCTTTCTACTTACCCAACTTTTACTAACAATCACATATATATATATATATATATATATATATATATATATATATATATATATATATATATATATATATATATATATATATATATATATATATATATGTATATATATATATATATATATATATATATATATGTATATATATATATATATATATATATATATATATATATATATATATATATATCTATATATATGTATATATATGTATATATATATATATATATATATATATATATATATATATATATATATATATATATATATATATATATATATATATATATGTATATATATATGTATATATATATATATATATATATATATATATATATATATATATATATATATATATATATATATATATATATATATATATATATATATATATATATATATATATATATATATATATATATATATATATATATATATACAAAACCCCGTCGATTTTTGTTGTTGAAATATGTATGTTAGTGGATTTAGTTTAGTGTTATTGACCTTATTTTCGTAGGAACCTTTATTTTTGCTAACGGACCCTATGAAACAGTTGTAGTATCCACAGTCACTGCTGCTTGTTCCTTTTCTTGCTATACAAATTCAACTAATGGTGACCGGAGTCCGGCAGAACCAAATTCTCTTGAGGAGTTCACGCAGTCTACAACATCATCTATTTAAATTTGTATAACAATTCATGCGGAGAACACGTTATGTTTGACAAAATGTAGTTAGGCCATATCAGTGAGACATCATACCTCCGTCTTCTAAATGTTACTTTATATTGAGCACATTACAGCATTTCCCAAATCCTTTCAAATTAACAAAGTGTTTTATATTTATATAAAAGTTTCTACCATTTATATGGATGATTTTAAAATAGTCATTATATCTACAAAGACACAGTCTAATTTTTTTCTTTTAACATCTACTACCTCTTTGAATTCAATATAAAATATAACCACGGACATTATTTTAAAATTTATCAACATCTGGTACCTAATTTACTCCTTCGGCAATCTATACGGCATCAACCATATTTTAATCGCGACTGATGATGCTTGTGATGATGTTACAATCATTGAAAGTATGCATCATTAAAAAATGCTTGTGTCTAAAATAATATCGCGCTTTCTACTTACCCAACTTTTACTAACAATCACTAAACAATGGTCCAAATTACAGTTTGTCAAACTTGTTAGTAATGTGCAAGAAATATTATTTTTGTAAATAAAATTTAATTAACTACAAAACATTTGGAGAAATCCTGAGAGATTGTGTTGCGTTTTATTTTCCTATTACAGACTTTGAAGATTGAGAAGTGTACCGTGCACACATGAAAGCGTGAATTGAGTTATTCATTCCCATCGGAAGGCTTACTAAATAGTGCACTGTATGAACATAAACCAAACGTAAATGAGTGAAAAACATGTAACATTGTAAATTCGAGAGAACATAACTAGATAAGAGATCTATAAATTTGCATAGTTTCTAACAGGATTTAACTTTTCCAATTGCCCTTTATCGACCAGTCAGCACTGTTTCTTCCATTTGTCTTTTTTTGACTTTATATGTTTACCTCGTCTAAATTTGTAAATAAATACACGCCATCGTTTGATACTGCTGTTATTGCTTTTTGTTAAGCTCGTGAAAGATGTCCACTGCCTGTCTGAAATATTTTCATCTATCATAATATGTTTTTGAGGTATTATTTCTGTTGTGAATGAGAGAATCAAACTCATATACCATTTAATGAACACTCGTGACATCGACATGCATTCCATGAGAAAGGAAGTATTTTTAATGTTTTGCAGGACTAAACTATCTTTATAAACCTGCATTGTAAATGATACAGTTGACTGTAAATATGTTTGTCTCTAACAAATGTGAGTGGTCCAGAAATGTCTGAAGAGATCAGTTGTATTTCGTTCAGTGTTCTAAAAGAGGTCACTTGTATATTAAACTTTATGTCTAATCTGTATTACCCAAATTTAGTATCACAGTATTCTTCTTCTTCAATGTAGAGTTCTGCAAATCTTTTCAATAGTGCCTTTCTCTATGGAACTTTATATGACGACAATAATTAGTACGAATCATTTGTTGTATGTGAGTGTCTTTTCTGCATGATGCAATGTAGAAGATCATTATACCGAGGAAACAGTATAAGTTTGGCTCGATATTACAACGACTTGATGTCTGTTTACGTGCAATAATATCGAAGAATTATATTTAATATACGTTGTACACACACCACACACTCACACACACATGTATCTCCTAGAGTTCATTTTTAACACTTATGGTAAAGTGTTCACAAAGAGGGGTAAGGATGGACAAAGGCTCCAATAAAGTTCTCAGTTCAACATTATTTGCATATCTGTATGTGTTTAATGATAAGAAGAATATTTTGCCATTGCTTATAAAGAAACTTATGAATATATACATTTGTTTTGAAATTATTTTATCAACAAATATTACGCTATTAATACACAAAATCCAACCAATATATATATATATATATATATATATATATATATATATATATATATATATATATATATATATATATATATATATATATATATATATATATATATATATATTTATATTTATATATATATATATATATATATATATATATATATATATATATATATATATATATCTATATCGATATATATCAGAGAAATTAAGATATAATCATGCAAGTGGTATAGGAAACAATGTGTGATTATAATAGACATAGGCATATTCAGTTTCATGATATTTATGCTGCTATGAGCACAGACACTAGTAGTTCGAATTACGTTAGTGTTAACTCATCTTAATAAACTATTCCTAACATGTTTGTCCGCCCCGACCCCTCCTCCAAAAAAAGAAAATGCCAATAAGTGTGGATCCAGGCTTGAGTGTGTACGTTATTTATAATTGTTTTTCCTTCCAACATTTTATTGAAATCATGGTTCACTTGCCTAGAGAACATCTAACCAGTTTTGTTGTTGTTGTTGTTGTTGGTTGGGCTTAACGCCATTTTTCAGCACACGATAGGCTATTCATGGCGGCCAGTATTAATGGTGGAGGAAGAAATCGGGAAATCATCGGAAAGAACCACCGACCCACGAGAAGCTACTGGCAAGCTTTCTCACATATCCACATTCGCCGAATCCTAGACTCGAACCCACGCAGACAAAGGTGAGTTGGCAGTGATCCGTAACGGACAGCGCTTTAGACCACTCGGCCACTCGGGGCCCCAACCAATTTTGTCAGTTTCAAACAAATATGAAATAACGTAGTCCCTGTCTCACTTACCTAATGTATTTGCACACATTTAATTACAAACCGTACGCCACTAATAATCAAACTATTGTTAAAATAGAAGAAGCTATTAACATATTAGTAATGACTGTGTAGATAGCTCACAGCTAAAATAATTTAAATATTACAGTTAGTTGATAAAGTATTTGTTCTACATATAGTTTAAACGCTACAAATAATTATATCCTGGCTCGATTTTGACCATATATGATAAAATGATTCCCATAGACCCAAACAAAACTTTACGAAAAGCCATTAGCCACTAATACGGAAACACTTAAGGTTTCTAATAGTAAAAATATATGAAAATAACCCTGATTATATTTATCAACCGTCAAGATGACATTATAAATGTCCTGCATATTTTATGAAACGTAAAATAGTAAGAAAAAAACAACCGTAGGCCACAAAACTTATCACGACATTACTTAATTAGGACTAAGAAGACTAGCTTGTAACATACTTTGATAAAATCAGTTATGCACATTTATCCAAACCAACTAAATATACATTTTAAATTTGATCAGATAGGATATCGCATACTGCCACTGATATTTTACACATAATGCACTAGACATTTTGAAATATTACACTTAAACATCTGGTTATGATGATTCAGTAAACAGATATATATATATATATATATATATATATATATATATATATATATATATATATATATATATATATATATATATATATATATATATATATATATATATATATACATACATACGTATATATATATATATATATATATATATATATATATATATATATATATATATATATATATATATATATACATACATACGTATATATATATATATATATATATATATATATATATATATATATATATATATATATATATATATATATATATATATACAGAGAGAGAGAGGTGTATATATATATATATATATATATATACAGCCATGACCTAGATTTGCTGGTTTAATTTCTATCATTTATGAGATTTCGTTTTTAAAATCACAGTCACTAATATATGCTTTTTATATACGTGATCAGCAGGGAGGGTGAACCCTACAAATTTTTGCGACAAAATCGATTAAAGACTCAGAATGCCAAATGGAACCTTCCTACGAAATCTCATATTTTAACCAAAAAAAATAAAGACCCCATTTTACAAATGGAGCCTTAGCGATTTTGTCGCAAATACATTGTCATAACCACCCTCAAATTGCTGCCATCTACGTCGCAAATATGTTGTCATCTCACCCTCCCACCTGCTGCTGATTAATATAAATTATTTAACCAAATATTTGATCAAGTCCAATACGATATCGTGACCGAGGGTCGTGTAAATTTATTGTTATAAATCCATATGGGACAGACTGAGCATGACTAAAGTAATTTTTAAATCCATTGAAGTCCATATCGGAACACCATGTTTGCCAAATATTTCGTAGCGTATGTATATCAACGCCATTGAATACAGCAAGAATATTGCAGTTATCGCGAATCACTTTTGGAATTTGAGTATATCGTTGAGTGACATATATCACGTCAGTGTTTTTATGCCTACCTCGGGAAAATATTCTAGCAGGGTTCTTTTGATTATCTAACATTACATCATCGTACACTACAAGATTGTTTATGTCTCCATCGAGATCTTCTACTGATGGTGCATCATTAATATCAGTAATAAAGTCGATTACACTTTCACCTTTAAGTTCTGATGCATTTTCATTATAATCTTTTAGCACTTCATAGCACCGTTGATCATCTACGGATGGGGCAACTAAATATAATTTATCCCACTTCATAAATCGCATTATCAAATTAAGCAGTAATTGTGTTTTGCCTGATCCAGATGGTCCTATTATAATGGCACGGACAGAATTCGGAAGCGCTGCGTGGTGTTTTACCGGTTCTCTTCTTTTAGTCGCTGAAAAATCAATTATATTCATAACGCTATATACAAATTATGGATCTATATTGTGTTAAGTGTAAACAGCATACTGATACAACCGATCAGACAACCATTACAACTAAAAACAATAGACTAGCGCTTACTGGTAAGTGTGTAACATGTGGTACAAAAAAATTTAGATTTTTAAAAAAAAGCAACTCGGAGGTGATATTGCCGCAAAACTTGGAAAACTCCCCGGAACCCCATGGGCAAAATACCCCGGAGAAAAACACCTTCCAGGATAAAGCTACTGTGGTCCCGGAACGAGATTAGATATCAGACTTGATGATCAAAATCAGCCCCGGCCTGGTGAGTATCCGATAAATGCTATTGATAAGGCATGTCATGCTCATGATGTTGCATATAAAAGCAATAATTTGCAACAAAGACATATCGCGGATGTAAAATTAATTCATGCGTTAAATGCTATTCCCGATAAATCCTTCAAAGAAAAATTGGCTTCATGGTTGGTCAAATCAGCTATGAAAGGCAAATTAGTGTTAGGTGTTTGTAATTGAAAACACCAGTGTTTTTATAGTATGGAATCTTTTTATTATTCTTCGAAAGGATACTGGAGGGGTAAAGCGGCAATTAGTAAACTCGCTAACGCTGCAAAAGTGAAAAAATCCACTGCAAAAGATTGGTTATCCAAACAAGCTATATGGCAAATTTATCTACCACCGCCTAAACAAATTAATTATTCTCATTTTGATGTTACCGTACCCAATGAAGTTCATCAGGCTGATTTATTGTTTTTACCACATGACCATGGTTACAAATACGCGCTAACTGTAGTTGATATTGCGAGTCGATTTAAACAAGCAGAACCATTGAAAACAAAGTCAGCTTCTGAAGTCGCTTCTGCATTTGAAAGGATTTATAGACGAGGTCCTCTAAGATGGCCAAATCTATTACAAGTTGATCCTGGCAACGAGTTTCAAGGTGCTGTTCTATCAACAATGAAAACTCATAGTGTTACAATACGACGGGGACATACTGCGTTACATCGTGATCAGGCAGTTGTAGAACGATTTAATCGAACTCTTGCAGAACGGTTATTTGGATATCAATATGCAAAAGAATTCATCCAAGAAAAACGATCTCGTGAATGGGTCCAAAGGTTACCGAGTGTAGTTGCAGCGTTAAATAACGAGATTACTCGAACTATTAATATGAAACCAAATATTGCAATAAAAAAGAATATATTCCCGAACAACCACAGCGGGTTAGCACTCAGCCACTTCTCGGTGATGTTACTGTGAGATATTTATACGAACCAGGAGAGCTTGAAGGTGGTAAAAGAAGAGCTACTGATCCTATATGGAGTGTTACTACGCATAAAATTTCAACCATAACGCGATCAACTGGTAGACCTCCAATCTACAGATTGGATTCAAGTGCACCTCAGCGTGGTTTTACACGCGAACAACTACAAGTCATTCCGGACGATACTCAATTACCGCCACATGGTCTTAACTAGCTCCGTTACGTCTATTACACTCAAGACAGGTCAACATCACATTGTTTCTGACATGACCAAGACTGTTATTTTTTCTGTATACGGTGAATTGTCGAGGGTCTTTATCCGAATACTGCCAGTGCATTATACAATTGCAACTGGCGCAGTGATTATTCTGTTGTTCTTTTAATGCGATTATTACTTCAGCATCAATATAAAATTCTCGTTGTTTTTTTTTTGTCCTGCTGTTTGTAACCAGAGAGTTTTTTATTAATGATGCTAATATCAGTGTTGTCATCGTTTGCATTAAAATCATCATCGAAAACAATCCTTCGTAGTTGATTTATTCGTCGTACTCTGGACACTGCGAGATAGACTAAATTTGACCATTCAATGCGATTATCAACTATCCAAACAATTGTATCCGTGATGGTCAATCCTTGTGACGAGTGTATTGTTGTTGCATAACCAAGCGTCCATGGTGATTTATCAGCGCATAATGCATCTTCTACAGTATTGATATCAACTAGCACAATATCATTTAACACTAGAGTCTGTTTCTCCGTCTGGCCTGGAATTTCAACTTCAATATTCTGCTTTCGTGTATCCAATGGTCTATAACACAACGGTACTGGAAACGTTGGGAATTTTTTCTTGTGTAGCTCAAACAACTTTTTCTGAAGTGCGTTTCTAACTATCTTTCTACTTGCTACTACAAAATCATTTGGTTTCCATGTTTCCCAAAAATCATTCAAAGGTGTTTCAGAAATTATTTCACGCGCTACTTCACATTGAATTCTATCGGGTTGTAATCTAATTAGTTTTTTAAACTCACGTAACTGCTCATCGAGTGCTCTATAGTCAGTATCAATTTCTTCGTAATAATCAACAAATCCTTTTAACCAATTATGTGGACTTCTACCAACAAATGGTGGTGGTTGACCATGATTGCTGCACAATATAATTTTTGTATTATTTTGCAATAACCAATCAAGAAACATTTTTAATACATCTTCTGAAACAGTACATGCTTCATCCCAAATAATAACCGCTGGAATAAATTTCTCACCCATTCGCTCAGGAGTCCAAGCATCGCCCTTGTATCGAAAAAAACTATGATACGTGCAAGCTTCAACATTTCGTTGTTTGATCTCTCTCGCTAGTCTATGAGTTGGTGTGAGTACAATCATGGACGTTCTCTCTCGATATAATTCTATCGCACGTGTTGTCTTTACAGATCCACCACAACCGTTTAAATAAACTGTTTTATATCTACAAATTGGATCTGATATCGGTGGTGCTTTAGACATAGAAAATCCTTCGGATTTTTCACTGATAGAATTATCTTTCTTCAGGTAACTACTTTTAATCTCAAGGTCTGCTGATTCAGAATAATCGCGTTGTATTTCATGTTTAATTCGCCATGTTCCCCAAGTCTCTTCGCTATTAGTAAATTTAGTTATCTCTTTGATATATTTTTTATCGACATACATTGAATCAATTGCAACTCTGACTGCTATACTAGGAAATCTATTTATCATTGCAAATAAATTGATAGATGCATAACCCAGCATAGAAGCTCTCAAATGTAGATATGCAGAGCTTTCTCCATCACTGTAAGTAACAATTCTACCTAACTTTGTTTTATTGGACAAAAAGGCTGTTTTACAATTTGCGTATCTATTTTTCTCTACTGCATCTTTAATAACGAAGTCGTATTCGGCATCATCTATAATCAATCATGAGGATTGTCTTTTAAAGTTAAATTTTTTTCCACCTTGTGTAAATTTACCGATTATTCTTCGGCCGAGATCCTTTGCTTCATTATTTCGTTGATTAAATATCTTTTTTGACCATTCAATGATGTACTTCTCGTCAGCATCAATATGTTTTCTAGACTTATCGATTATACTATCAAGACATTCTGGTTCTGGTAACCAGACATTGGTTTGTTTTTGATATGAGATAATCGCTTCGCTGACAATCAACGAAACTAACATTTTACAATCAATCATATATCGCAATAACACTATTGGTAACCACATCCTTTCAGCTATGTGTCTACCAATCCAAACATAACAACACGGATGAAGTCCTTCAGCGAATTCAAATGATACTACGCAAGCAAAACCGGTCAAATCAAAATCAGGCAGTGGTCCATTAATAGCAACACGAGTCATTTCATGTGTGGGATGTCCAAACCGTTTAAAATACTCACCAGCGAATCCATATCCTAGAAAACTTCCTGGATAACAAGCAACGATATCAACTGATATCATACTTTCACGATTGTATTTAACGTTCCATAGACCGCCATGATAATATTCCAGACAGCTGGATTGAACATCCTGTAAAAACTCTTTTCGTGTTGGTTTCCAATTATTTTTCTTTCTTGCAAAATGAGCTGCAACTGATGGAATTGTAAAACAATTTGTAAGTAACTGTTCGTAATCTTCGGATTTTTCATTAAAAACGCTAGCGTTTTCACTGAGACTTATTGCTAGATTTTTCATCCTATTATGTAGACTTTCAGTACGATATAATTCACCGTTAGGTTTCACAAATTGATTGAATTGACATTCTTCATCTTCAAAACTATGAAGTAGCCATACTGATACAGGGTCGTTTTTACACAAACTAGCAATAGCATCGAATAATCTTTCTTCAGTGAGAATGCCATCCTTGGTGAATTCTTCTGGGATATACTTCACTGTTCTGTCTCGCGGGAATATTGTAACCGCGGATGTCCATGCGTGCTTGTTATGATCAATAATTTTGATTGGAGCTCCGTTTTTATTGTATTTCGATTCGTATAATACTTCGCCAGTTATCGTTGAAACGGTTATCGGAAATCTCAACGACTTTTCCAATCTAGCTATATCGGAAATAGTTGCTCCGTTCTCTTTCACTGTTAGCTCCCATTGATCTATTTTTTATGTCTTAGATCGGTTAATTTATTCCCACGGAGTGCATTTGTAAAGTGTTCTAAGACTCGTTGTGCCACACAGTTGAGTGGCTTTTCCACTGACGTTGACTGTTTCATTGGTGCTAGTTTTCCAATGTCAGGTTTCTTATTTAACGGATACATCCCATAAACGATTGCTGTTTCTGGATACGCTTTTTCATAGTATGGTTTATCAATTCCAGTTAACAGCCCTGGTCTGGAATCACGGCTAACAATGACTGTTGTCCTATCTTTGAGAATTGGTTCAAACTTGTCTCTTATAACCCATTCGCCCGATTCTAAATTGATAATGAATTTCACTCTGAGAAAATACCGTTTATTGCCAAGTTGTGATAGTATCATAGCTGCTGTTTCATCATTCATTCTAGCATCAATAACACCATCAATTTTAAATGTTGACCAGGTGTGTGATGCACCGTCTTGTTTAAACTCATGAACACAATCTCGTATTTTTCTAATCAGACTTCTATTATTTATTCTCTCTTTTGGTACGTCTTCGAGAGTTCTATCAAGATTGAATTTAATATTTTTTCCGAGGCTTGATTGTCGATAATCTCTCGAATTCTTCATTCTTATAAATAAGACAAGTATTTAAATAGAAAAGTTTGTTTATATATAATGAATCACTGCAAATGGCTTATGATTGGATCAGTAACCCCATGCAATAAATCGTGTAGAGGTGAATTCTGTGGATATCACTTACAGAGTGTCAGAAAATAAATTCAAACCACCCCCCCGGCCCCCATGCAAAAAAATTGTGGGGTGTTCAAAGGAAAATAAACAATTATTATAAATTTGTGGAAAAAGCGGTTTAAAAATTTGAAAGGGTTTATTAAGAAAAAACGAAAAAAAAAAACGCTATAAATTGCCCCAAACCCAAAGACTCTGTAAAAGGACAAAATCAAAAAAAAACCCTAAAGACAACTTTACTAAAATTTAAAAATTAAAGCAAATATGAATTAGAAAAAATATATTATTATATAAAAATTTGGGGGCAAAAATTTCAACCACAACCAATACTCGTTTTTTTTATGAAATCCCCGAAATGGTAAAGTTAACACTGATACTGAAAAACCCAAAAGGGTTTTTTTTTAATAATAAAGGGGGAAATTTTTTGCAATTTTGCTGTTTGAAGAAAGTTATATCCTGTCATGGGGCAGCCCCTTTGAGTGTTTTTATGGGACCGATTAAAGACTGTGTTATTAAATCCCATTTTTAAAAATTTATTCAAAATAATTCTTTTTAAAAAATTTACAATGAAAATTTCCCTCAAATAGGGAAAACAAAAAAGAGGAAAGACGGGAAAAATTACTCAAAAAACGCAGGTAAGTTAACTCATTTGATACAACACAAAGAAAAAGAGTTTTTCAAATAAATGAAGCTGCGGGAAAATTTTTTTTGGAAATATGTTTCCCTTTTCATCCCAAAAGTTGCTGAAGGGAAATTTATCAAACAGCTATCTAAAAAAGAAAAATGGACATAAAAATAAAGTTTTTTTCCCAAAGATAACTCAGGGAAAAAGTTTTTTTAAGCATTTTTGAAATGATTTTAAAATTTTCAGACCCAATTTACCAGGGGGCCCAAAGTAGTCTTTTTTCCATGGGGGCAAAACCTAAAAACGTTTCGCCGTTAATATAAATTAAATTTTACATTTTTTTTTTTTAAATTTTTTTTTTTTCGCAATACCCCACGAATATATCCTTAAAAAAGTAATAGCCCAATAACGGGAAACAGCCGGAAACCCCAAATGTAAAAAGGGTTTAAATTGAAACCCCAAAAACGCGCCCGTGTAACACAAAAAACCCCTGGGTAAAGGGTTTCATTAAAAATTTTTTTTAAAAAATCCCTTTTAAACAAAAAAACAGCTTAGGGCCTTTTTAGTTTTTTGTATAAAAAAAAAAATTTACTTTGTAAAAAAAAAATAAAATAGATTGTAGGGAGTGTCAAAATAGAAAGTGCTTTAAACATTTTTTTTTTGGGGTTTTTTTTAGTGGGAAGCGCTACAGAAAAAAAAATTATCCAATGAACACAGAAAAATATAAATTCTCGAATGGGCGGTCCTAATTGACGGGGATCCCCATGCCCAGGGGTTTACCCTCGTCATGTAAACCCTTTTTAAAATTACATTTTTTTAATATTAATATTATAGAAATTAAAAAAAAAAAAAGCTATTATTTAACATTTTGTATTTTTTTTTTTTGTTTTTTTTAAAATATTTGGGCTTCCATTGAAATTACAACAAAATTTTTTCTTTAAATGAAATGCTGGAAAAATAAATACACACCACACATTGACACTGCAGTATTAGTCCCCTTTATATAAAAGGGGCCGTAATAAGTTTTGGGGCCCTTTAAACGAAGCCCAATTTGCCAAAAAAAATTTCCCACCCAAATTGACATGGTGGGGGTTGAATTTTTTCCCCCTGAAAACCAAGGTTTTAATTTTTTGGGTTTGGGCCTTTTGGGATTGGTAGTTTGGGGTGTAGGTCCCCCCCGTCTTTTCCCCAAATGTTTGTATCGTCTGAAAGGCCCCTACTTTTCATTGAAATATAAAACCTTCCTAAAAATTTCGCTTTTGTAAAAAAATATATATATATATATTAATAAAATATAAAATATATATAAAATATATATATATATATATAGATATAAAAAATATATATATTATATATATATTTATTAAAAACCTTTTGGGAATGTACTGCCCCGGTATATATAAAAACGAAATTGTAATATCCCATCCTATCATCTCATTGTATATTCCCACCCTTATCATCTCATTGTAAATCCCCTTTTCCTATCATCTCATTGTATATATATATATCATCCTATATAATCGAAATGTATAATAATCTCCTATAAAAATTGCATTGAATATTAATCTTTCCTATTTTAAAAATGGGCTGTCCCCCCCACAACATATTTTCCCCGGAAAAAACCTAAAAAACATTTGTTCCTTTAGAGCTTCCAATTGGAATCAAATGTTTGGGGGCCCTTTGGGGCTTTATAATGCAAAGGGGCACAAAATTTATTTTTCCAAGAATGTGCTGTCCCCCTCGGGCCCTTTTTTGACCTTTTGGGCCCCGAAAGAGGTTTCTAAATAAAGGCTTCAATTTATATGTTCAATGTTTGAAAAGAAATCACTTGGTTTTAAACGCCAAAAAAATACCCATAAAAAACCCGCCCTTGAACTCGTTTGGGGGGGTTTGGGTTTTTTGTAAAAAGTTTTTAAAATGTATCCCCTTTTTTTGCCTGGGAACCTCGAAGGGAAGGAAGAGCCCGGCATTGATATGGTTTTTTTTTTTTTGTATATAATATTTTCGATAAAAATATTTTAAAATAAGAAAAAAACTTTAAATTAAAAATTTTTCAAAAAAAGGAAAATTTCAAATATTACTTTAAACTCACAAAAAAATCAAATTTAAAAATCAAGGGAATCGTATTTTTCCAAAATTTTTTAAATGAAAAAAGACTTTTGAATGAATTTGAACAAATTAATAAAAATTTAAAAACCCGGGAAATATTTTCTACCTAAAATGAAATTACGGATAAAAAGAATCCAAAAAGCGTTAATGCTTTTTTGAAAACAATGATTTTAAATTTTTATTCATTGGGCTTTTTAAATAATTTGAAGCAATTAAAAAAAAAACTGGGGGAACATACCAATTTCGGTCAAGATTGCTTTAAAAAGTAAAATTCTATAAAAACGTTTGTTGGGATGCAAAAATTAAAACCCCAAAATTTGAAAAAATTAGCTTTTTCCAAAAAATTGACATCAGAAGCTTTAACAACCAGCCTCCCCCGCGAGGGGTTAGCATTACTGAAAAATTTTAAACCATTTCGAGATAACGTGCGAGATAAACTAAAAACTTAAAACCGAAAAGCGCAGATTTGGATTTTTCTATTGGGATTTAAAAACTTTTTCCCCCTGTAACAAACCCAAACTAAGTTTTGAAACTTGCAACAGAACGGGGCTAAATTAAGGGGCGACACTCTAAAGAGGGAGAAAGTACCTAAAAATTGATGTTTTTGGGAAAATTGCTACAAAAACAAAAAAAACTCGGAAAGGGGATAAAACATTTTTCAGGTGATTTTCAAACTAAACGAAAATACAAAAAAAGGGTAATATTGATACTGATGATAACCCCGTTGAAGATGTAGTGATTCTATTAAAAAATTTTTCCCAAACAAAAAAAAGTTTTCCCTTTTTAACGAGAAATTCACGGTGAAGCTATAGAAAAAAATCAGAAAATTTTTCCATTGCTAAAAATTTAAGACTAAATAAAATTTTGGTGACTTTGCGGTCAAAAGTTTTTAAAAAAGGGGGGAAATTTTTTTAAAAAGACGATAAAAAAAAAGCACAATAAAAACGAGAGGACTGGGGGTTTGGATATAAAAATTTTAATAAAGAAATCTCCGGTAATTTAAAAAAGGATACATTTAAGTACGAGTTTTTAAAAAGGGGATTTGTTTCTATGGAAAAAACAACAACAACAAAAAAGAAACAACAAAAAGGAACAAAAAAACAACTAAAAAACAACAAAAAAGAAAAACCTAAAAAAACAACGAAAAAACAACAAAAAGGGGTCGAGGTCAGGTCAAGGTCGAGGTCGACAATTTCCAGAATTCAAAACTTTTGCGAATCACCCCAAAAATTTAAAAAAAAAAAAAAACCTTTTTTTTTTTCCAACCCCCTTTTTTTAAAAACCCCCAAAAAATTTTTTCCCTTTCCAAACCCAAAGTACTTCGGGAAAGGGTTAGGGGAAGTTCCCCTCATGTTTTCTCATATGCGTCCTAGTAATTCATTATGATATATCACGACTTGGGTTTTTTTTAAAATGGAGGTAAGGCGGCGGGGAATTTAACTCATCCAAAATAACTAATAAGCATTTGAAAAATTTGCAGACGATTTTTCCCCCAAGGGGGGTTTAATTGTTTTCATACGAAATTCCAAAAATCTTGGTAGTTAAGGGAGGGTTTCCAGGGAAATTTAGTGGTTATTATAGCGATTGAAATTTCAAAATGCATCCCTTTAAAAATTTAAACCAAAGCCCATTTAAAATAAGATATAGTAAAAACTAAATCACAATAAACCAAAAAACGGGGGTATGTAGTAAACTCAAGATTGCCCGTTTAAAAAAGGCCTACTTTTGGAAAACGGTTGGGAAAAATACCATAGGGGGGGTTTTTTTCCACAAGAATAGCCCCAAAAGTAGCACCCAATTCCCTAAAAATTACGATAAAAGCCATTGATGTTTTTTCGTAAAAAGGGGAAATTTAACGCTGTTGGAGATTTTGCGGGAACGGTCTTTTCTACGGGAAAAAGTTTTAGAATAACGTCATTGGTGAAACCCTAGATTCGGACGAAAAACCAAACCACAAATATTTTTTCCCAAAAAACACCGCTACCTTCAACAAAAATGATGTTTGCAAATGCAGTAAAGTAAAAAATAACGCAGTGGAAAAAAAACAAGATAAATTACAATACTTCACCCAGATAGTAGAAAAATTGAAAAGTAAAAAGGGCGGAAGGGTCTTGGGGGAAATCGAAAAAATGTAAAAAACGAAAAAGAAAATGATAGCAAAAACAAACATTTAAAAAAAAGATAACTTTTTTAGTATAAATGGCAAAAAAAAAAAAATTCTGACCCCGCGTTTGATAGGCAGCAACGGTGAATAAAGAAAATTTCCCAAAAATTTAAAACTACCCTTATTTATCCCTACCCCTGCAAGAAACCCCAAAACAAGGGGGGAGGTTGAACTTAAAGTTCAAGATACAAGTAAAATTTTTTTTTTGGCCGTTTTGGGGCTTTATTGAAGTAAAAAGGACAGCTTGTAAAAAATTTGCGCGATAAAAACCTTTTGGGGGATAACCCAAATAACCGATTGGGTTTCGAAATAATGGAAATTAGGGCCCTTTAAACCCGGGGCAAGATAATCAATTTATGGGAAAAAAATTGAATAAAAAGAACAAAATGTTGATATTGCAACAACAATAATCGGACTTTCGAGATATTCTGATAATTTTTTAAAAAGATCGCTGTCTCAATGTTTTGCTAAGGATTCTTCTGATCATCCGAACCATTTTCAATTTATTAAAAAAACTAACTGCGGCAAAATAAATGCAGAACTGATCAAAAACCCTTTAAATCATCCAAACCGTGAAGGTTCAGCTAATCCCTTCGACAATTTTTTAAAAAGGGGGCAATGAGAATTTTTAAATTGGATTTGAACCCAAAAGGGGCAAATTTAAAGGGCCGCATCAACGTTTTCCCTGGGGCAAAACCTTACCTCACATATTCGGATTTTGTAGAAAAGTCAGAAAAGTCCTCTATGGAGCCAAACCCAAACGGTTTGGGGGTTTTGCGAAAAGGAGAAAGACAATATGCCCAAACTGGCGTGCTAATGTGTTTTAAGATGGTAAAGTCATTTTAAATAAATTGGGTTTCTATGGATACCTGTCTTTACACCAGCAGTTAAAAAAGAAACAACAATTAAATATCGTTTATTTGGGCACAGGTTTTAAAAACAATTTTCTAAGGGTTTCTAACAACAACGACTGATACGAACAGGGTAAAAGTAAATGGCACATTTACAAGGCACTTAAACATCAAAACAAAAGGGGTTTCAGCTTCCACGTCATATCTTTAAAGCATTAAAAGGAAGGGAAAACGAGTGGGGCGGGCAAATACTATCCCAAAAGTATTTTTATAAAAATTAAAGGGGTTTTTGTGAAATTTCATTTGAAATAAACGGACAACAAGAGCCAGCAGAGATTTGGGACAGCTTAATTTTTTTAAAACAACAACAAAGCCTGTATTTCAAAAGAATATTTTCGATATGGGTCGGTCAAAATGTTTATGGTTTGCAAAAATCGCAAAATTGGGTTTTTAAAAACCTCTATCCCCAAATTTTTTACTTTTCATTGGGAAAATCTTGACATGAAGGGGAAAAATCTTTGTTGATTATACTTTTCCCAAACTCGGGGAAAAAACGCCCTGTTAAAATATAGCTGAAAATTTTAGAGCAGTTCCGTCAAACCCCCGTGCCCCTCAATTTTTTAAAGAATTGGCGGGCGGGGAAGAGACTTAAATTTAGGCCCCCATTTGGGAAAAAATTAAACCCAAATTTTTTCACAATAAACAATTTTAAAATGAAATTAAAATTTTAGAATGAATGACATATAGTATTGTTAATGTCCAGTTGACTGATGGGCAGGGGCCCAAAAAATTGGAAAAAACAAATCGGGTAAAGAATTGGAAACCCCCAATAACGGTTTAAAAACCCCCTCAAATGTCCGTGGTTTCACAAAAAAATTTTCATTGACAAACGTCCAAAAAAAACATTTTTAAAGATGCCTAAAGAACAAACGAGGGGTTTTTAAAAAGATTTTTTGAAAGCACCCAAAACGCCAGTATTATAAAATCAAGGGGGTATATTCCCGCGTTACTGCTATTCCAGCAAATTTATTGCGCGGGGCCCAGCGGTTGCGAAGGCGGGAGCGTTAGGAACCGTTGGGACAGGGGGCGGGAAAAAACCCCGAAAAAAAAAATACTGGGAAAAGGGCTATAAAAAAAAAAGGGAAAAAGGTCTAAGACTACCAGGAAAACCCCCTACAATTTGGTTTCAAGAGCACAGGCCTAAAATACCAAAAAACCCCCTTATTTGTGGAAAAAAAAAAACCCCAGGAATTTTTTACCAATTTCCAAAATTTTTATTTAATTGATGCTGAAAAAACATTTTCAATAAAAAAACTTTTGAGGAGTTTTTTATGAAGATTTAATTACCCTCAAAACCCAAAGAAAAAGAAACGGGTATTTTTCAACTTGATAACAGCAGGGGGAAAAGGGAAACCCTTGGTTTCCCTTGAAATTACCACGTGGGAAATTTTATAATTTTTTATTGAAATGGATTACTCCCCCAAAAGAATTCATGCGATAAGTATCCACAAAAACATAGTCATCTCCAATTTTTTTTTTTCCACCTACCCCAAAACAACATTAAAATATCCCCCGATATGCGGGCGTGAAGTATTAACGTCCTTTCAAAATATCTAAATTTTTCCCAAAGGGAAAACCCCCCCCACAATTGGTTTTTAATGAATTTTCCCAGCAGGCAATGGAAAAAAAATAGCGTTAGTTTAGAAAAAAGTACGTTTTCGTATAATACTGATAAATTTTTGGGCGACCCTTCCAAAAAAAAAAAAAAAAAAACAGAAAAACCCATAGTAAATTAGCTGTCGAAAATGTAAAAAAAAAAAAAAATGAAGATGAAAACGCCGAGACAATTAAAAAATTTTTCAAGTGTAATCCTGGGGGAAAAATTGGGATTTCAAAATCGCCAGGGGCAAATTGAAATCCCAGTAATGTTTTATTTTAATGCTTTAAAACGAAGACTTACTCGTTGAAGTACAAGTGTTATTTTTCCCAAAAGATGGAAAACTCAAACCCTGTGAACTTTTTTCTTCAAAATCACGATCATTTAAAAAAAAATTTAAAAAAAGGGAAATTGAAAAACATATAACAACATAAAACTTCCCTTGTAAAAATTATCAATTTAAATTTTTTTTAACAAACCCCGGTAACCTCTTTCCCTCTCTCGCTGAAATTTAAAACCAATTTTTTATTTTAAAAAAAAAACCAATATTAAAAATATTTATGATACTGGATATAGTATTATTATATATAACTTTAATATTAATAAAAAATCTAACGAGGATATTACAAAATTTAAAACATACAATCTTCCGCTACTTGAAAAAATAAAGATTCCTCCCGAGAGGGAAAATCATAAAAATGGGATACACGTTCCTCTGGGTCATTAATTGGGAACCTAAAAAGGAAAAACAAAAAACTTTTCCCTGTGTCCCAAAACCGGGGATATTTCATTTTCCCCTATGTCACTGAATTTTGTTTAATATATCATCATCGACTTCAATGGATACAACCCGTGAATTTTTAAAGACTTTGACCCCGGGTGAATAAAAAACGGTTTTAAAAATAACTACACTGATTTCCCAATTTTAAAAAAGACAAACAATTTTTATGGTACCCTGGAGTTTGTAGCTGATCTAAATTAAATTTTTTTAAAAATTAAAACCCTTTTAGGTTTTTAAAAAAAAATATGATTTCCCCATCGCAATAACGCTTTTGATACCGTCCCAAAAATTTCCCTTAAAAAAAACTCAAAACACTCATTGGGTGAATTTGAAATAAAAATTAAAAAAAAAATAAACGCAGGGGAATTAAACCGGGAATTGGGGTTACAGTATACTATACTGGAAAAATGGCCGGGGCTGGGATTATACTATTTCCCGTTAAAAATGGGACTCCGATTGCCGTCCCAATTGCTATTTCCCCGGGGACAAAATTTGCCCGGAATTCAAATCTATTAAAAAAAAATATCATCGTGTTTTCAAGAAAAAAACTTAACGACTATATATAAAAATCAAGCAGAAACTAACGTTTACCCACAATTTCCTCGTTTATGTCCCTCCTCGAATTTATGATACGGGTTTAATTTAAACCCAAGAAAAATTCTCCGCGATGAACGGGAAATTTTTGATACGACGATTAAAACGCTAGGGGTTTTTTCATCTATTGCAAAAATTTTAAAAGTAAATTTTAAAAAAATAATTTAAAGCGGGAAGAGATTCAACCCACTTCAGCGGGTAGCAAAAAAAACCACTCCCGGAAAACAACATAAATCAATATCGTCAACAAACCCTTTAAATTTTATGTGAATTTTTCCTTCACCTGGTTTTTTAGGAAAAGGAAAATGGGGTTTGGGAAAATTACAGTGTTTCATATTGGCCTAAAATCCAACGGTTCCAATTTTGGGGGTCAAGACCTAAAAATTTTTTCTGGGGATTTACATATAGGGAAAAAAAAAGAAAAACCCCCAATTGGAACGTTTTTTCAATACCCAAAAGGATCCCCTTTTAAATTGAGCAAAATTTAAAAATGAATTTCAACGTAGAATAAAATCCATTTCTAAAAAAAAAATCAAAAAATTTTTGATAAAAAAGTTCATGAACCAACACAAACATCTACAATTAAAAAAGGGTCTCCTGGGGATGTTGTAGATTTTTATAACAGTTTTTAAGAACAGTTTTTTTTAGGAAAGGCCCGAAGATCCACCTAAAAAGCTTTGGAAAATTTCCAAAGCCCGACCTGAAAATCTGATTACGTCCCCTTTAAGAAATAGGGGCCCCCCGAAAAAAAATCAAAAAAATTAAAAAAAAATTCGAAAGGGTAAAACCTTTACAAAAAAATCGATATAAGGAAACAATAAAGGGAAGGGTGTTTTGGGGAAAATTTCCAATTTTTAATGATTAAAATCCCCCAGGAAGGGAAATTCTGGAAATACTTTAAAACCCCCAAATCCAACTTTGTAAATAAAAAATTTAAAAACACAAACCTTTATAGAATTTAATAATAATTTTTTTAATTTTTTAAATTAAACCCCCTTAAAAAACTGGGTTTCCCTTTCACAAGTTGAGTTTAAATAATGAAATCGGGTGCGGGAAAAAAATCATCGAAAAGGGCTGGAAATATTTAATTCGAGGGTTACTAATTTTCTTCCTGATGGGGAAAAAAAGCCCGTTTTTAAAAACGCTCACCCCCGATTATAAAAAAAAATTAAATGAAAAAACCAAATTAAAATTACCAAGGGTTAACGTTCCCCCATTTTTAAAAAAAAAAACTCAGAACTGCCTCGACGAAAATTTAAAAAAATTTTTTCAATCATGGAAAGATAACCTGCCGAACCTAAATCCCACTTTAAAATAATTTTCCCACGGCGACGGTAGACAAATTTGCAAACCCAACAATTTAATATTTCATCATTGGGGCGGGACTTAAAATTTTAAAGTTGATGTTTTTCGAAGGAAGTTTCAAAATTTAAAATGGAACCAAACCAAAACAAGCCCGACAAGGTACATTCTTTATTTATTTTCAAAAAACCCAAAGCCCCCCCCCCCCATTTTTTTGTTTAGAATCCGACTAATCCAGTCTAATGCAATGTCAAAATGAAATTCCCAACTAGAATAGAAAATAAGACCGGGCATGAATTTTGGGGAAAAACAGCATTTTTGTGGACAAAAGGAAGAAAATAAAGAAGGGGAACCCAAAAGGGCCCTTTTAGCGGCAATTTTCCC